>MU006303.1:147803-205783 GCA_010093695.1 Plenodomus tracheiphilus IPT5
TGTTCATGGATGGATAGAATGGGAAAATTCATGGCAAAGGGGCGGGCGTCGTGTAGAAAATAATTCATTACATTATTTTTGGGAGTCGTTCAGTGATTGAGTGATGGATGGGGTAGTTGGAACAAAGTTATTTGGTGGGGCTGTCCTTTTCCCGTGACCTACTTGCCTTTGTATGATATGTGTATGTTGGACACTCCCGACTTACAGGAGTCACGCAAATCAGACTAATCATCTGCCCGCTTCTTAACGCCTGCGCGGAAATCGCTATGCCAAAAGATGGGATATAAACTCCAAAAGCGCCTTTCTTGAAATGGATCCTCTCTTCCCGGACGCCTGATCCCAGACAACATCATCCGCGTCTGGACATCCCCTTTCCATCTCGCTGTACACTCCCGTCTACACCATGGCGCAACTATGCACCCTCGCTGCCAAACTCCTTCGTCCAGTCCGCACTCCTCTTGAGATCCTCCCCGCTGACCGTCGGTCTCGAGGCCTTAATGGCCTTAATGAAGTCCTTGACTTTGAGAGGAGGTTCGAGGAGTTGATCGCCATCCAGATCGGTCCAGGACTTTTCTTCGGCTTGGGGGTCACCAGGTGAACAAGGTGTCCATTTTGTTTCGCCCTCTACCACGACCTGGTGATTATGTCAGCACGGGCATACCGAGATAGTCAATGATAGGGAGTGATTAGGGAACGTACTGGCTTGTAATGTGTTGCCGTTTGAATCAGCCGCACAGGCTGCATTAGCGCGTCTTGTACCGCAATAGAGATGTCGGAACCTGAGTAACCCTCGCTGAGCTCGGCGAGCTTCTTGTAGTCGGCTTGGTTTAACTCGCAGGGTGTGTTGCCGACTGCAAGTTCAAACATGCGCATCCTTGCAGGTGTATCTGGTAAGCTGATGTGTACTCTTCGTTGGAATCGTCGTCGGATGGCTGAGTCAAGTTGCCAGGGGATATTCGTAGCGCCAAGGATGAGCACGCCCTTGGAGTCCTTGCCCACACCATCCATTTGTACGAGGAGCTCTGTTTTGATACGTCGTGATGCCTCTGATTCGCCTTCGCCTCGGGGACCACACAGCGCGTCGATTTCGTCAATGAAGATGATCGAGGGCTTGTTTTCGCGGGCCATACCGAAGAGCTGCTTGACTAACCTATCACAAGTTAGTCTCTGGCGTCCATCTAGAGGCCGCAATGCACCTACCGTTCAGACTCTCCCATCCACTTGCTGACCAAGTCGGAACTGGATACACTGAAGAATGTGCTGTTTGCTTCTGTCGCGACTGCCTTTGCCAGATAACTCTTACCCGTACCTGGTGGCCCATAGAGCAATATACCCTTCCAAGGCTGTCGTTTGCCCGTAAAGAGATGTGGGAATTTGATGGGTAATATAACGGCCTCCTTCAGCGCTTCTTTTGCCATTTCAAGACCTGCAACATCTTCCCACCGGATGTTTGGCTTCTCGGAGAGAATAGCGCCAGCGAGCGCGCCACGTAGCTTCTTTGAATCTGCGTCGACTTCACCCTCTTCGTCATCGTCCCTGAATGGCATTAGTAAGATCTTTCACAGTCAAATTTGAATGTGAGAACACACTTTCCACCCTTGCCACTACCTCCTGCCGCCTTTCCGTTTGAGCCCATAGCCGCAGGTTTCTTCCGATTTGAGGCGTCGTTTTGGTTCAGATGCTGCTTGAGCTTTTCAGCACGTTCCATATATTCCGCGACTTTTCCCCGGATCATGTCCTTGGACTTTTGATTCTTCTCCCCTGTTTACGGTAAGTAGGTCGCCTTGGGTTGTTGGTAGATGTTATCGCGCGTACACTTTAGGGCAAGCATGAAGAGCTCGACTAGGATAAGTTAACATTGAGCCTCTCCATAAGACCGCGTGTATTCTCACGAGCACTGTAGTACAGTTGATATGCCTTCTCATATTCGCCAGCGGTATCGGTCTCAATGGCCTTCTTGACCGTGTCGATGGCCCGGCCGAGAAAGTCGGCGTTGCTCATTCTTGCGCCTTTACTGATTTATATACCACAGCTATTCGCGTATAGACTCAAGGCCAGTATGAGCACCACGAGTGGGCAGCCAAGCGTTGATATTGGGTATGACGGTAGAGGAGCGGTCGGCGCGGGGCAGTCGAGAGTATTGAGTGGCGATTTGCGGTGTTTGGGCTTTCCTCAGACTGTAGTATGTAAACCAAGTCTACTACCGAACAGCGTGGGGACGAGGAAGGTGAGTATGTGTTATAGAGCCGCGGAGTGCAAGTGTTTCCCTCCCCGCGACTTCGACATCGTTGCTAGGGCCAAGCAATCTAGCCCCGCGCTCGAGCTAGCCACAATCAGCGCTAGCCTTGCTAATACCGACATGTCCCAGTGCTTGCAACCTCTAAACCACGAACGGTCATTTTCCCTCGAGCTGCTACTCGGCATTACAAGTATCATGGCGGATCTGCAAAAGAAGCTACAGGATCTTTCTGATAGCTATCAGGGGCTACAAACAGGTGAGAGAACGTTATTATGACGTAGGCCTAGTACCTTTTAACAGTATATCAGAATTGTCTGCCGCGGTGGAATCACGCCAGAGGCTCGAGTCACAACAGCAAGAGAATGCCACAGTGAAGAAGGTAAAGTGATAAGGCTTGTACTAGAAACCTCTTGCTCACTATCGCTGTTTAGGAATTTGACATTCTTGATGATGATGCAAATATCTACAAGCAAATCGGTCCTGTACTCCTGAAGCAAGATAAAACAGAAGCCGTTATGGCTGTGAATGGACGTCTTGAGTTCATCGAGAAGCAGATGTACGCGTTGTGCAGTCACTTTTTGAGGGTGTTGCTAATGTATCGCAGCCAAGATATTGAGAAGAAAATTAAGGGCATTCAAGACAAGGCTGAGAATGTCAAGACAGAGGTCTGATGCTACGAATGAGTCCGCAATCTAAAGCTAACTTCAGATCCAGATTATACAACTACAGCAATCAGCGCAACAGTCGCAACAGTCGCAACAAGCGGTGGCAGCATCATGAGCGGGCGAATATCCCCAGCAAACCCCAAGGAGATACCCATGGCAGGAAGGCCTCCATATGTAGATTGGCTAGAATTGCCGTTGAATTAGATGGTATCAGCTCTAAATATCGCTCAAGTCCATGAGTCTGGTATGCGGGCTATTTGAAAAACGCGATCTATGCGAATAGCGCATCCCAACATGGACCGCGAAGTCTCTGCTTTCAAACGCAGCTATGAGTGATGTATCAGGCTGATAAATTTTTGCTGAAATCAAGCATCCAGAGAGCCCTCGGCCAATGCTTTTAACGCTGGTAACAACTACGCGTTGTATCGTGCTGGAACGAGACTATAGGAAATTGCAATATGCATGTTGTAAGTCTGGTGTCACCACGTTAAACGGGCCGCATATCTAAATATCAACTATGTAAAGCCTCATTATATCCAGAACAACATCTCTTCTCTCACTTCACAGGTGGCTACTGTAATCCATCTCAAATGCTCACGCACGCTACGGATACCTACATTCATACACGGATCCGCACTATTAAACCAAAGTTCTGGAAGTGTACCAGAGAAACTGACCAATCCACAGCGTTTTGATACCATAGGTACACTATGACGTGCTGTGTGAATGGAGTCGATGATAGTAAGATTTGGCCATAAGAGCGTTCGCGCAAACAACCACCTTGGCCTTCGCACAGCATACATACATAATAAATGGCACAAGAAATATTATCACCCAGTCTCGCACCCAGGGCCCATACAATACCAAAAAAAAATAAAGGTAGGACTTCACATTACTTGTGGTTGATCCTGGTGTGGAAGATGTTTGACTCCTCTTTACGCCACGCAGCCTTTGCACTTCTTTCTGTGTGTTATCTTAAGATATTCCCTAATATCATGTTATGTATATACGATATGGGTGGTTGGGTAAGTGTTTGCCTGTTTGCTAATTTCCGTGCGGGGGATGACGTGGCTGTGAACATGGAAGTGCGTTTGCAGTGTGAATGTCAGTAAGTCAAGAGACAACAATAGCTGTTTGAAATCAGGCCACTAGAGACATGTTTATACAAAAGTCTGGGTTCGTTTTCACGGTTTCACTCAGTGTTGTAGAAGCGAGAGCGCCGGGTGAGAGGTAGTAGTGGTAATTTAGGGGAGATGGTCAGATATGATGCGCTTAGGAACTTGCAAGACGATGGTACTCGTTTGAAAGATATCATTGTTATATTGATACATAGTAGCATCCATGCGTTTCATTAAAAAGCATAATTTGTAAAATTAGGCCGAATTAGCCATCTCCGACGCTCAGGTTGCAAACATTTCCTCCTCTAATAACTATATTTGTCACCGGCCCGCGATCCCGCTCCAATTTTGAAATTCTGATACGTTTGATGTGTCCATGTGATCTAGTCTTCCATCTCGTATATTCCAGGGGTAGCGATCCATGGCCGTAAGTCTTTCTCACTGTTGTCGCATGTTGGGCGTGGTCGCTGTTTCACCAGAGCTGAAATGATATTTTGTGCGAACTCAGCACATGTATCCTCTACAAGACTGTCCGTAAGCCATTCTGCACTGGCTTCCCACACCCAGAAATCTACCAATAGCTTCCGGAGAGGTGAGCCCTTGGTGGTGCCCTGGTAAACCGAGCAGATCAGTAAGTTCGCAGGATAAGTGTCCTCCTTCCTGACCCAGCGGATCAGTGTGCGAATGACCGCCGTTTGATAGGTGCTATCCGCGAGCGTCTCACCGAGGAGATAACTTCGGAAAAGATGGCTTAACGAGACTTTCTCGGTGTCTTCTTCGACTCCTTTCTCGTTGGTCTTCATGGATGGATGTACTTGGACTGCAATTCTGTTGGTGTACAGCCATTGGGAGTACAGCTGGAAAACCTCGGGATCTCGTCGGTCAGATCGATTGACATACATCTTGTCGGCTCCATCCCGGCTTGACGGATGTTTGGAAGACTCGCGATGTCTTACGTAAGACGCTCTCGTGCACATAGAAGGTCTTCGGTCCAGTGTCCAAGATGTGTCCCGCGCGTTTGCGGGATCCATGATCGTTGCCGCTGCCTCCTTTGGTGTTTTCGCCTGTTTGACCATCACCGTCCTCAATCTTGACAACCACATCAGAAACTGCTGTAGTGCCTACCTGATCACCACCGCCTGTAACTCCCGCTTGGATATCGGAAATTTGGTGGCATCGGAAGCGCTCATGAGTGGCCTTATTCTCGTGATTTGGCTGCGTGAGCTCCTCTGGCAACGATATTCTACCGACTTTGACCTCAATGATCACGCTACTTATGCTGTGGCAAACTTAGTACGAGCGATAAACTGACTGATCGATACGTATACATACTATGGTAACCTGCAGGACACAGCGGTGTGTCTGAGCAAACACTTCCGCCGTTTGGAAGGAGATGCGTCATCTGCTGACATGATCGTTGTATTGGAGTGGCCAGTTGGTTGAAGCCAAGGTGAGGATAGGAAGGCTTCGGGGCTGTTGAAGAGGCAGTGCTTATACAAAACACAAAGGAGGTGCAAACGGCTATCGCGACGTGTCACTGCACTATAGCGAGGAGAGGTAGTATTAGAATGGCGCTCGCTATCGCGCATGTAGAGTAAGTGCAGTGTCGTCGCTGCAGTCAATAGCGACAGGTGCGATGAATATGGTATGATCACGTGGAGATACCCAGTCAGAGGTTCGTCGTATGCCGCATCTGAGTTTTGACATGATCGAAGAAGGACAACGATAGTCGCAATTGAGCTATCCTAGAAAGAGTCCTATGGTCAAGACCCGAGGGTGTCCTTCACCATGCTGGCAGCACCTCGGTCTCAATTGGCCAGTCCCATACTCTGCTGCGCGCGCTAGCCCCTAATTGGTCAACTGCGCGAGGTAGCCATCTGAGCGATTACAATAGGTACATATCCAAGACCTAAGATCGGCACAATAGTATTGACAATAGAAATAGCTGGGACGTGGAACACTTGGTCGTTTGAATTATGCACACGTTGCATGAGCTAATGCGCCTAGTTATTGTCTCGTCTTTAGTGAATTTTTTGTGATGTACTGAATAATATTTCGCAGGTAACCGGAATATCGCTCGGGAAACCCTTTATACTCGTGACGATCCCACTACCTTCCTTGGTCTGCTTCAATCTATAAACATATTTGTGAGCTACATAAAGTACAATTGGACCCCCAAGATTGAACCAACTTGAAGACACAACAACCTTCACCACCATGGAACGCCACAGTGAGCGGCCAAATAAGCGACAAAAGCTTTTTGCAACTTCAAAAGCCGCACACTCAGCGCACCTAGTCAAGTAAGCATTCAAGGGACTGGATTTTCCGGAAAGTGATTGACAGTGTATGCAGCATAAGTAGCAAGATCATTGCCCTCAAGGTCGGTGGCTATTCGAACTCTAACGTGCAGAACGCTGCAGAAGAGCCACGTCAAGACGACAGCCAGAACGAAGCTACAGTAATCGACAAAGCCAATGGACTCGCCGACCAAGCTGGCGATATCGACCAAGGGGATATATTTCAGGTAACTGACGTTGATCCTGACGACCGACTCCGCGAGAGAGACGGCGTGGAAGAGGGCCTATCTGTCCAGCCGGGCGAAAACAACAGCGACTCCGACTCCGACTCCGACTATTCCTGCACGATTCCAGCTGGAGATGACTCCAACATGGACAATGGAAGCGAAGTCTCGAAAAGCAGCGAGACCTTTTCTGACAAGATGTTCTACGTGCACAAACGCGTCCTATGTCAGACTTCGGGATTCTTCCAAGCAGCGACAAAGCCAGAGTGGTCGGGGCAAGGCAAGAAGCCTATTGATCTGTCAGATGATGATCCAAAGATCTTCGCGTTGTATGTTCAATGGCTGTACACTGGAATTGTGGCAGTGAAGACGATGCAAGAAGATAGCGATGCGGAGGCCAGTGATGAGGAGGACGTTGAGCGCTTCGAAAAGGGGAGCGATGAAATGGACGACCTCGACATCTCAAAGCGGTGTTTGGTCAAGTGCTATATCCTGGGCGAAAAGCTCATGGATGCAGTCTATCGAGACGCGATTATGGATATCCTCCTAAGCATCTGCTTTGTTGAGATTCCCGACGCCAATACTATCCGGATCGCCTATGGAGGTACTCCCGTTGCTTCGCCATTACGAAAGCTGATGGTGGACGTATGGGTCTGGTGCGGACAGTCACCGCAGCGCACGGCGGTATTGTCACGCGAACGAACGCTGCGAAAAGAGGACATAGTAGGCGAATCTGCTGCAGAATTTGCGGTTGATCTGTTGCATGCTTTGCTAGAGCATCGGGCCTTTGCACCTATTGACAATCCGGCTGAGTCTGCCGAGAACCCACCGTGGATTACGCAGTCTGAGTCTTACTATGTGCAATTAGGCGCTGAAATTTGACGAAAGAAGAGCGAGGGTTGCGGGAATTCCGTATTCGTAATGAATTCATAACCTGATCCACATGCGACTTTATGATCTGTCCGCTTTTGTGTCGAAATGATATGCCATAAGCTTCGTTGAACGCTATATGGATGCGTAGGTAGATATTTCAGAGGTTAACATTATTATTCCTGCTTCGAACTTTGAACGCGAGTGATGATGCTAGTCATTGCGACTGTGATTTTTCCTTTCTGACATGGATGATCGCTTTGTAGGTGTTGTTCCGATGCCTGCGTAGGCACGGGGGAAGCGGAATGCTGTTGAAGAGAGTGTGCTATTCTTGGATTCAGCTTGCACGTGAAGGATGACTGGTTGGTATGAAGAAATTGGTTTTACTTCCTCAAATTTGCTCATAGCCTCCAATGCCCCTTCTTAGTTTGTCCCTTGTGGCGTTCATCCTTGTGGCGTGACCCATCGGTATCTTTGGAACTCCTTGTCGCGACTTTGAGTCATTAATCAGCCCATACACAAGCGTTCAACTGGTTAATGTTATCCCAACACCAATTCGTGAATCCTCTCATCTTCATAATCCACGGAACATGATAAGAATTTGCTCCAAGCCGGCGCGCTTAGCCTCACATTTCTCAACGTCAACTCCAACAAGCCACACTCTGCTAAGGCCTCAACAGATGAATCAAGGGAATACCTACTGACAGTTCGGCCATAGAGCCGTGCATGACTGCTGACATGCAAATTGCAAGCCCCTCAACGGCTGTCAGGATTGAGCGAGGCTTAGTGGGTCTATCCGGGCGTTTGCTTACATGCGCAATGTTCATGCGATCGAATGTACGCAAGAGGCATAATTCGCCAGGCGTACTATACTCGAAGGGTGAAAGAAAATCCAGACATGCCGCTTTTTCGTTTCATCTTCGTAATAGCATGCTCCACTTCCCTAGATGAGCACCTCCTCTTGTACTCTCACGTCCTGAACGACACTCCTACCTCATGATTCCAGACTGCCACCAGGACCCCAGAAATAAGTCACACGAGATGATTTCCAGAAGCCATTGTGTCTTTCGGTCGGCCCCGAGTCATCCTCTGCGTGCACCTGCCGTAACATTGGTCCCAGCGCCCTCTTTCTTAAAGTCACGCAAAACCGCGGGTGCAGACGCCACGGGTCCAAACAGGGCGAGACAGATTCAGGAATGACAATAAACGCGTGTTCGCTGCTTCCCGCTTTGGAACCAGGAATGACACCAGCACGGTACCAAGGGAGCATTGCTGGACCCACTGGGGCGAAGGGAGCGTTGCTGCGGGGTCGATGAGCCGAAGGGTTTCGCAAGTTTATAACGATTGGGGTGCACCTTGGGTTTGGAGGCAGTAGGATTTGTACATTCGCTTTACTTGGGTTCGATCAGGCAAGATGTTGGTAAGTGGAGAAGGAGACGTTTGAAGGAGGTTGGGACTTGAGTTACGCTAACTTGATTAGTGTGCACGGTCTTTTCGGTGGTTCTACCTCACCTTTGTCGTTCTTTCAGCCACCGCATTGGCGCAGCAGGATACTTCGGATCAAAATACTTGTGATTGGTATTGCTGGGTTGAAGATCGGATTGATTCTTTGCAAGATCAGATTGATAAAATCACGAAATATTTGGTAAGAAGTCACTGGTCGTCAATATGCAGTTCATCCAGACATAACTGGATACATACTATATGTGTCATGGAAGACCAACAAGCAAAAAGAGGTGGAATACTGACAGGCATGGCCAACAAGACTTCATGTTGAAACTTCCAACGCTTCCAAACTACAACCCATTATTGATGCCAGTCTAACATCCCACAGTTCCCCGACCAAGGCAACCCCGACCCCAAACCCCCAGGCTCATATCAACCAAGTGTATCTCAAAAGTCCGTCCCCAGTACTTTTGGAACACCATATGTAAGTCCATCCCCACATGCCAAAAGCAAACAAAACACTAACACCCCACCCCAAGGCTACCACCGAACCCACCCAGTATGCCACCAGCAGCCTCGCCATCGTCACCGTCTCTAGCACCGCCCCCGGCTACCCAACCAACACCAACATAGCCGCGGAACCCAAAACCGACCTCGAACCACGCGCCGGCTACCGCTCACTGGCTTACTTCGGCAACTGGGTATGTAAACCACCGCCCCCCGCCCGCTCCCAACTCCCCTTCCAAATGCCCCCCACAACCAAAAAAAGAAAAAAAAATCTAACCCTCCCTCCCCCAAAGGACATATACGCGCGAAAGTTCTTCCCCCAACAAATCCCCGCCTCCCAACTAACCCACCTCCTCTACTCGTTCGCCGACAACCGCGAAGACGGCACAATCTACCTCACAGACACCTGGGCAGACACCGACATCCACTACGCCGGCGACTCGTGGTCCGACACAGGCCACAACGTCTACGGCGCCATCAAACAACTCTCCCTGCTCAAAGCGCAAAACCGCAATCTAAAAGTCCTCCTTAGCGTCGGCGGCTGGACGTATACAAATGAAAAGAAACACCTGGATACGCCTGCCTCGACGCCCGCGGGCCGCAGTACGTTTGCCGCGTCGGCGGTGCAGTTGATCAAGGATTATGGCTTCGATGGGATTGATGTGGATTGGGAGTATCCGCAGAACACGGAGCAAGGGGCGCAGATGGTCTTGTTGCTCAAGGAGGTGAGGAGGCAGATGGATGAGTATGCTGATACGCTTGTTTATGGCATGCATGATGGGCGTGGTTGTCAGGATCAGAAACCGCATTTCCTACTCAGTATTGCGGCGCCGGCTGGAGAGAAGAATTATAAGAATATGCCGTTGGGGGAGATTGCAAAGGTTGTGGATTTTATTAATTTGATGGTATGTTTCTCCTCTCTTCTTTCTCTCTCTATCGAGGCCCCGGGTCGGAGAAAAAAAGGCACACCCCTTCCAGAAAAGGAAATCAAGCAAAGGGAAGAAATCGGGACGTGTTAACGCAAGATCAACTTGTAGGCATACGACTACGCAGGCTCTTGGGACAAAACAACAGGCCACACCGCAAACCTCTACCCCTCCCTCTCCAACCCCCTCTCCACCCCGTTCAACACCGCCTCCGTCGTATCCGCATACCTCTCCGCCTCCGTGCCCCCCTCAAAACTAAACCTCGGCATGCCCCTCTACGGCCGCTCCTTTACTTCCACCACCGGCCTCGGCAAACCATACAATGGCATTGGGACTGGCACTTGGGAAGCAGGTGTGTACGATTTCAAGGATATGCCGTTGCAAGGACATAAGGAATATTTTGATGAAGAGGCGGGTGCAACGTGGAGTTATAATAATGAAACGGGTACATTGGTTAGTTACGATACCGTGGCTATGGCGTTGAGGAAGACCGAGTATGTGAAGGAGAAGGGACTTGGAGGGGCCATGTGGTGGGAAGTTAGTGGGGATAAGGCGGGGCAGGGGAGTATTGTACGGAATGTGAGTTTCTTCTTCTGTTTCCATTTCAGCTGTTCCTTTCCTTTTCTTCGGGGGGTTTGTCGGCGTGTGAAGAGGATCATGTTGACTGATAGGAAATTATAGGTTGTTGCTAGTCTTGGGGGCAGTCAGGGATCGGGTATGGAGGTCGTGTCGAATTGGCTTCTCTACCCAGACTCCAAGTACGATAATATTGCCAATAGCAGCAGTGGATACGCAAAGATGCGTTGCTGAATGACGTTCATCCACTGTCAGTCGTATCCTCGTTTGACGGGAAAATCATTGCATCGGTTGCAAGGTGGGCTGCAAGGTGGATTCTGCATTTCAGATCAATACACGGCGTTTATGCATTGTGCGGGTCTTGCAGGTATAGCGGCCGTCTCATATAAGGTAGACTGGGTAATGTAGTACACTACGGTGGTAGAATTTACTCTTGCCCCAAAACTAGTACCACAATCCCCGTTTTGGCTTGCTGTGCTTGCTGGATCCAGAAATCCATCGGTCTCGCGTCCCTCGAGGATCAAAAGGACTGTTAGCCGATGCCAAGTCTGAAACGGTCATCTCGGGAGAGCTACTGTGGATCAGTCCTGGTGGGATCCACTGATGTGTTTGAGGGTAAGTGGTGGTACGTACCGTCTAGTCTAGGGCTTCAAGATACGGTGGTACTATGTGTACTGAGGTCTCGTTGCCCTGCATGAAAACGGACGGGCTGCCCATTGCGGGATAGTAGTGTGTCAAGGGTGACCCTCTGCATGAGCATGCACGTTTGACTCGCACCGTCCCAACACTGCGGGCGAACCGAGGGATAGTGTATTGTCAGTGAAATTCCATTGGCGCGAACCAACGCCGCGGAAACGTAGTTTGCGTTGGATTACTGAGTCGTGGTTGGAATCTGTGTTGGGTTGGTGTTTTGCAGTTGCATGAACAGCGGCCGGGATAATG
The DNA here is from genome assembly GCA_010093695.1 of Plenodomus tracheiphilus IPT5. Taxonomy (NCBI): domain Eukaryota; kingdom Fungi; phylum Ascomycota; class Dothideomycetes; order Pleosporales; family Leptosphaeriaceae; genus Plenodomus; species Plenodomus tracheiphilus. The sequence continues at coordinate 159,614 of MU006303.1, forward strand.
CCTTGTCGCAACGCGCCATACGTGACCGACCCCATGTCTATACACGTGTACAGATGAACCACTCAAGAACCATGCGCCCAAGCTCCCGTTCATGCCGCAAGAAAAATCAATAGTCGATGGCGTGGGTAATATGCCCAGTACATGGCACCAAAATGTGCTCTTCATTTCCACACATGTAACAAATGACTGAGAAAATACGGCGCCAAAATGCGCTTCGCTCGCTTGTATGCAGTGATGATCATGATATTCGTTATTGTCGTCTCACCGCGTCAGGGGCGCAATCATCTGCGGGAGGGAGGAGCCGCTGATAGGACTGCTCGCCTTCAATGGTGGACATGCGGTGTTCCAAAAAGGTGCGTATGCGCTCATCCCGGTCCCCACTCATGGTCGCGTGCTGGCTGCGTCTCAGCTCCACGCTCGCTTCGCGGTGTATCTGCTCCCGGCGCTCAATGACCGAGTTGTTAAAGGTGGTGAATCGGGTGCCCTGGACGACGCCGCCGATGGTGACAAAGGCGAAGACGAGGGCGATGAAAGTGAAGTTTGACATTTGCACGGTGCGCGAGGCGTCTGAGTCGTGGGGGTGGCCGTTGTTTTCCGCGTGCCAGCGCTCCCAGTCTTCCCATGTGGCGTTGTTTCGCGGATCGGTAGCCCAGCGCTTCGAGTCGTATTCCCAGTCACGCTGTTGGGATTGGGAGGGGGTGTTGTGGTGGCCCGCCCAGCCATGGCCCCATGCATCGTAGGCCTTGCGCTTCTCGACATCAGACAATATGTCGTGGGCGGCTACGAGCATTCGGTAGCGCTCCAGGCGCACATGGAGGGGCAGCTTGGCCACGGCTGAGGCGGGATGGCATTGGTCGGGATGGTATAGCTTGACGAGGGCGTAGAAGCGGTGCTTGGTGTATGCATCGCGCTTGCCGCACTGCAGGATCTGGTAGGGCGTGGGCGTGCTGTGAGGTTTGACGGCGTCTGGCCAGTGCAAAGGGTCCAGATTGTGGATGTGATTGTGGATGTGGTTGGGGTTGGGGTTGGGGGGGTCGACGTGATAGGCATACTGTCGCGTCTGGCAGGCACCACGAGAGTGTGGTGGTTGACATCGATGACGGCATGACCAGCTGGCGTCGGCGGCGGGCGGCGGACTCGCGCCCGGGCATAGCGAGGGCAGATTGGCATAACTAGACAGCAACACGGAGGGCTTCTTGGATAGCATGGTCGCGCAATGGCTGGCGGGGGAGGGTGCAGAGGGTGCGCATGTCCCTGGCTCGGGGCTGGGCGGAGGTGGGGTGGGGGTCACGTGGTGGGTGAAGGGCGTCTGCTCTAGGTAGTGAGGCACTCTGCCGGACCAGTGCGTGGAGGTGCTGGTGCTGGCGCATGCCCACATGTGCCAGTGGCGCCGCGGGGAAGAGCCGTGCATTAGCTGCCAACTACACAGGACACAGGACCTAGCCGTGATCGCCAGGCCTCAGCGACGGCCATGGCATGGCCCATGGTCGATGATCCATGCACGGCCAGACAGGCAGCACGCACTGAGCACCAAGCACTGGCCCGGGCAGGGGCTGCTATAAGCACAGTAGTATGACCAGCCACCATGTACTGTACCATGTGCGATCGTACCTTGCAGCCAGCCAATATCAGCCACCGCTGCAGTACCGGGAGACTACCGGTACCACTCTCATGCTGAACCACGCCCGGCCAACATGCAACACACGGCACCCTCCTGCGCCAACCTGCAACACCTGCAACGCCCGGCGCCCACTCCACGCACACCACTGACACGCCGCCCTCCTCAACGGCTGCACCACGGCCCCGGTGCCCGTTTCCTACTGAAGGAACAACTTCGACGGGCGCCGTCGTGTCAGAAGGCCAGCCACGAACGCACGTGCGGCGCCCCTCCGCTGCCCTTTGAATCCGGGCCCGGTGGAGACGCCCTCGCCCGCCCGCGATTCAGCGGCATTCACCATCGTGTTTGAACGCGCCTCCTCTGCTTTCGCTTGCGCATGCCGTGCCTGGCCCAGGAAAACCCCCCCTGCCGCACCCCAAGACATGCCTCTCACGCTGCCCGTCGAGCACGCCCGCCCTCGCCGCGACCGCGACCGCGAGCGAACAAGTGGGTAGCCGGTGGGGTCTCAGGCTGCATCAGGCTGCATCGCAGTCGCCCTATAAGTCGTTTGCCAGCTGCGGCGCTGTCTCAGTGGCCGCTGCCCTGCTCATCTCGTCACCTCTCTTTTCCCAAGACTCCGCGTCCCTTCACTTCACGCCCTGCACTTTGCTTCAACACTGTCCTTTGCCCTTTCCTATTTAGTCTCCAGATACCCTGCTGCTGGCCTGTCCAATGTTGACCTCGTCCCGCCTCCCACATTCCACCATGCGAGACTTGAAGCAAGACCTAGCACAACTCAGCCACGACAGCCACGACAGCCACGACAGCCACGGCCAGCCACAGCACGGTTACCTCAACCTCACACGACGCATGGAAAACGAAGAAGAAGACCAATTCGACTGCGACCTCACCATCCTGGATTTTCTCGTCTACAAAGCCACCGGATTAGTCTTTGAGTGGAGATCGAGCAGTGACCCATTTCACTCGGACCTGCCCAGTGCCCTTGTCAACATGACAGCCGGTATGTCCCATATCAAAGCCACCCCTGCATCACCAGCCACACATCACCACCACCACCACCACCACCACCAACCATCAATGCTACAAGCATCCCAAGCTAACAAACCACACCAGACTGGCGCACATTCCTCGCCCACAAACACCATGGCCGCCACCTCACCCCCAAAGCCGCCTTCCGCAGTCGACTCCTCCAATTCGCCTTGATTTTCACCCACCGCCTGCACCACACCGAGACTTGGACTACCCCAGACTCACTCGCTTCTCTGCAAGAACAAAACGAAGCTCGCGGCAACTACTGGACCCAACGCACCTCTCATCCCCCAGTCATTCCCCAATCCTTCAACTCCTCCCGAGAATTTCCCCTTTCCCCCTCAACCCTCCGCACCAACCGCCTCCACCTCGCCAACCAACTAGGAACCCCTCCAGACCAACGAAACTGGATCGACAACCCAACTCCTGCAACCCCTCTATCAGCTCTCCTCCCCGTCCTTCTCGAATTAGCCTCTGCCCGCGTCTCCCTAGACGATTCCTGGGTCCCAACATCAGAATGGTTCGACCTACTCGGCCAATTCCTTCTCCACTCCGTCCTTGAAGCCTACCTCCTCTACGGTGCCCACTCCGCCTCACACATCACCAACATCTTCGCCATTGGCTGTCCCGGCACACAACGCTGGGCCGAAGAACCAAGTTCTGTCACCGCAATGCGATCTCTCTTTTGCCAGGAAACTTCTCTCCGTGAAGAAATTCCCACTTGGTCCAACACACGACGGAAATACATACAGGAATTATCGCCAAGACTAGATGCAGGGGAATCGTGGGTCCAGGCGATGCAGCGCGCACAGAGGAAATACTCGTACCCGGATTTTGAAAGGAGGGTGGTGCAGTTTTTGGCCAGTTTGCATGAGGGCGTCATCAAGCCCGATCTTGCGCAGGTGGAGGAGGGGAGGATTAATATTGATGGGTGGGAGCTTTCGGAAGCTGAGTCGAGGGAGGCGATACGGAGGATGGGTCTTTGACGGCTGTCATGGTATGCATCGTGCCCTTTTTTCCCTTCTCTTCTTGTACTATAACTTTTCGGCTATGTCAGTTGTCTTTGCAAGGATTCGCGTCGGAGAGGCGCGTCATCTCGGTTATGGTCTTCGTAATCATCCAAACGGATTGTAATCCATCTGTTTAATGCAGAGTTTTCTCGGAAAAATAATACCCATGTAGCCAGTAGTACAATACTACCATTTTTGTCGTCAACAACAACAACAACAACAACAACAACAACAACAACAACAACAACAACAACAACAACAACAACAACAACAACAACAATGGTTGAATCACATGCTTGCCCTCCCCCATCATTCCCACCCCATCAATATCTCAATTCCTACAACTCAAAACCCAAATTTACTCTTCACCAACCCCGTAACCAACCCCCTCTTCTGCCTCTGCACATATTTATTCACATCATCCGCCCACCCCGCACTATTCGCCTGCAAACTATCCATACTATCCCCGACCTGATTGAGCTTCTCGGTGCGCTCATTGAATTGGCGGCTCGCCCACGCGCCCCAGCCTTCTTGTGTCTGCGGGGCCGTGGGGTAAGAGGGGTATGCGGTGGAGGAGGAGGCGTGGGGGTTGTTTGTTGAGCGGGCTGCTGTGCGGCGGGCTAGTTCGGCTTCGTTGCGGAGTTGGGCTTGGTGGCGTTGGGAGGGGGGGCGGGAGGGGCCGCCGACTGTTGTGGGGGGGAGGGGTGGTTAGTTGGAGGGGTGGGAGGAGAAGGGGAAAGGGCGGAAGGGCGAGGTGGGTTTAGACTTACTGAGGAGATCCATGTCTGCTGGTGTTACGTATTGGGTTCCAGAGATCCATTGCATGTTGCTAATGGTTGGACGCGGAGGGATCAAAAGGGACGGGTTGAGTAGCATGTCTCGGGCCGAGTCACTGCAGTATGATTTAGAGAAGTGTGTCTCGTTGCGAGGACAGAGGGCGAAAAAAAGACTTACTACCGTACGCCTGTGCCGAATACATTGATCAGCGCCATCTCAGCTGGTCCTTTCCAGCCGAAAATATCACCGGTACTTGTAATGACTGCTTCTGAGAAGCGCCGCACGTCGAGGATGTCGCTGACCTTTACGGATCCAATCTCTTTGAGTGCTGGGATCGAGTACGCGCGCGCACAGCCATCGCCGTATAGACCGAGAAGCGCGTAGCCAGCGTCTTCGTATCGTACGACAGTTGCAGCGTCGCAGAGGAACTGGTCCCAGGTCTTGTGTGCGCCTTTGTGGTTCGCTGGCCGGAATAATCTTGCTCCGGATGCTGTCACTGCTAACAACACGCCGTTGATCTTGGATCCATTGCGTAGCCCTGCAACAGCAGATTGCGTGGCATATGCTGGACGACCAGTTTCAGCGTACAGCGGACTGACACTGATGACCTGATCGTCGAGTTTGCATACACCCGCAAAGTTGACCCCAAAACGACCGCTAGATTCCGGTAAGAGCTTGAAGGTTGCAAGATGCCCGAGATTCGTTCCGACGTGACAGAGGATGCTGGAGTATTCTTCGTCTTCGAGCGTCATGACGCTGAACTCGATGCAGGTGGGCCATTCTGGCTTGGCTGTAGCAGTGTTCGAGCTCCGTCGGAAGCTGCCTCGTTTGTCGGACTTGCTGAAGTCCGCAATGGTTCCCTTGTAGATGATGGCTGGACCTCTTAGATCAATAATAGCCAGGCTGCCGCCTTCGAAGCCTGCAGCTACGAATCCAACGTCTGAGTGCTTGAGTGCAGTGACAGGTCCATCACCCTGGTCTAACAGTGTGAACGGCAACATGCCCTCCTTTAAGGCGGCTTCAGTTCGATCAGTGATGTTGGTAAGCGCTTGAGGGTTGTTCTCGCCTGGCGGGATATCTTGGCCAGGATGCTTGTTGACGTTCCACCGAAACACTACAACCTCGCCCGTCTGCAGCCCCACAGACAATTCAGACGCAGCGCCCGCAAACGATGTCTTGGTGATTTTCACACCCTCTTGTCGGCCTACAGCTCGCGCTACATCGATTTGGAGCAGTGCGGGATTCTCAATCTCATCCGCATGCCCTGCGTCCCATAACCTCACCGTACCGTCTGCATGTGCTGTTTGGACCACATTTCGATGCTCGAATCTTTTGAGAGGGTAAATGGCTTCAGCACCGCCGTTTAGGAAATGTGGTCCATGCTGTCGCTTCTCTGTCATCCCAAGCCATTTTGTGCGTTCAATTGGGGCAAGGTTTGCGTGTTGTATGTAGGGGTGAACAAGAGTCATGGAGAGATGCAGCTGATTGGTAGGTGTAATTGGCATGCCACTTGGGAAGGACAGGGTTATGAGCTCTCCCGAGGCCAGCAGGGAGATGATAGCTATCGGATCGTGACAGCCAGCGTAATGCGGAGAAGAACGAGGGATCAGAAACAAATCGACCACTTCAGTACCAGGTGGGCATGGCAATATTCGTTGTCGTTTAGGATTCTCAAAGTGGTCAGAGAGAAGTTGCCATGAGGACGTGTTGTAGATAGGCGTCCTTCCGAGCTCAAACAAGGTGAGACTCTTGGGTGAGATGTTGGACGGCTGCCCACCTGCAATCAGAATTGCAGTGTCGTCAGGATCCTGATTTGCACACCAGGCGATCTTGAATATGGGCGACTTCATCGAAAAAGATCCTTGGACCGCGCCAGGACTGAAGCTTCCAGGGCCAGGCTTATTGACGTTGGTATCCTGTAATGTCCTGGCCTGAATCAGCCTTCCATCTTTTGTATCCCAGATGACTATACTGCCGTCCTCATGTCCAGTCAGAACGAATGTGCCCGTTGGATGCCATACAGCCTGGGTCAATGGAGGTTCTCGTTCTGTCATGGTAGAACCAGGGTCTGAGTCGCCACCCGGAGCTCCTCTTGGGACCACATAGTTGAAGAAGTGCAAGGCCTTGTTTTGTTTAAAGGAGAAGAGGACTGCGCCAGAATTGTATCCTATTAGTAGAGAGCCAATATCGCGTGGATGAAAGGACAGCGTAACGACGGTAGTAAGTCGTGATCGAGGATACTTCTCCCGCCATAAGTTTGGGATTTTGAACGGCGTGAGCGACTCCCTGTCCAAGTCGTACGCGAAGACCTCTCCATGCTGGGTGCCCAGAAGCGCGTAGTCGATTGTAGGGTCGGAATGAAGCGCCGTGATCTTTGCTGGCGGGGAATGCGCATTTACGAGCTTTTTACTTTCCAAAGAGAAGACGGAAAGATCGTTTCGTGAGTCTACACAGAGTAGTTTCTCTGCGCAGAACTGCAGTATCTTGACCGATGCGGGATGAGGGAGCGGGAGCACCACCTCGACTCTTTTCTGTCCGAAGATGTAGATTTGACCAGGACCATACTTGCTTTCACTCGTACCGACGGCGATCAGACACTGTACCGGATCGTATGCGACCTGAGTGATCTTAGAGTTGATGCCATAGTTGCGAATCTTCACATGTAGTTAGCTTGGGAGCCAGTGTAGATACGCGACACGGGTGGTGGCTGGTGGGGTGGGGTGAGGCTTGCGCAGATACATACGTGATCGAGCACGAATAGATCAGGTGCAATACCTGCCGAGAGGTCGTGGCTTATGCCAGCCTGTTTACCGCGCAGTAGATGGGCCATTGTGAGTGTATCATGGCTTGCTTCCACGGGTCGCGCAAGGACGTTGCGATTCTCTGTCTTGGGCTGCTGGGTTCAAGGGCACGCGTTCGGCAACGTCATGTTCAGGGTCCAAGCGCTAGTCTAAGCGGATAATTCGGAAGCTACCAACTCAGTGTGGCACTTCACAAGCAATCTGACAAGGAGATAGCAATAATTCCTCGAATTGTGTAATGCTACAATTACATTATCGTAAAGCGAAACAACCGTGACTTCCTGTTGGGCAGAGATGAAGTACAACTAGCAAACCAGCAACATACATACGAAACCCGATGGTTATACCCATAGCTCCCAAGCGGTATCGCCAATGAACGCCAAAGCTCACCGTCTACTATCCAAAGCACATCCTAGATGTGCCACAAAGGAGCACCTAGGCGTTTAGCAGACACGCAAGATTATGGCGCCCCATTTTGACCCCCATATGAGCCATTCGCTGGCTGTGGTGTCCCGGATCCTTGTCTACTACTGAAACTGCTCTGTGCCGCCAGACGGGCTTGCGACTGGGCGATCGCCTGCGCTTGCTGCCTCTCCATCATCATTTGCTGAGGATTAGCAGCCCCACTAGCGAACGGAGTGGAGGTGGCTGGAGCTTGCGGAGTACCGTACTGGGACGAACCATAGTACGTACTGCGCATCTGGCCGCCTGATACAGGCGTGCTATACGCAGGTCGCGCGCTGAATGCTGATTGCGAGGGCGTAGGAACAGCTTTCATAGGTGATGCAGTGCGTGGTTGCGATGCTTGAGCACCGTTGTACATGGGAGCGACATTCTGTGAGCGCGGCGGGTAGAACCCGTTTTGACTCTGTGGGTTGGTGTATCGATTCTGAGACTGCGTTTGGGGTGTAGAGCCATAGAATTGCGAGCCCGTGGCACCAGTGTAGCTGCTAGGCTGGGCGGAACGTTGAGGGTAGTATTGCCCAGATGGCAAAGTACCATAGCTTGGTCTTGACTGCTGGTTGTACGACGGTGTCGCGGCATAGCCTGGTCGTGGGGTTGATCCATAGTTTGTTTGGAAGGGCTGCGATGACCCTGACGGCGACCGCTGGAGATGCATTGAGGATGAGCGATGGAGCGACTGTTGTTGTGAATATGCAGGACGAGAGCTCGACTGATGCGTCGAAGCCGCGGGTCGACTGTATTGCGTGCTCTGTGGGTACTGGACCTGAGCGTGAGTGCCTGACGACGTTCGAGCGAGTGTAGCCGGCGTGGGGGCAACTACAGGCGGCACCTTGGCAAGTCTTGAAAGCTGATCTTCTTCCAACACTCCCTTGTATTCCTTTGTATCGAATAGGATCGTCCGACTGATGTTCAGCTCGTCCATCTGGTCTCCGTTCAGCTTGGCGACCGCATATGGCGGAAGCTGTGAAATGAGCAGAGTGAGTTGCGACTTCAAGATCTGGTAGACATCAATTTCCTCGGAAGATGGGGTAAGAGGACTCCCAGCTAGAGTGGCGAGTGAAGCATTCTGCACCACAGGTGTGCGCGGATTAGTGGTGAGTGAAAGATTTCGTATCCTCTGATACGAGGCCAGCGTCTCGAGTAGCTCGGAAATCTCCTTCAGCACCTCATCTGTGTCTTTTTCTTCATCGGTCTTCTCTTTCTTCTCCGGGAAGATATCGCCTTCCATAGGAACAAACTCGTCCACTGCGAGTCTGAAAGCCTCTTCCTCGTCAACCTCACCGTTGGTTTCGGTCTCATGGTTTCCATCTACGTCTAGTAGAGCTGGATCGATGGGAAACGTCTCATTGAAGCGCTTCTCACCAACCTTCTGCCACCACAACATGTTCTTTGTCTCTTCGGGGATGATAGCAGAAGCATCGTCGTGAGTGGGCGCAAAGCTAGAGTAAACACTCCGGAAAAGTGCCTCTTCTTTTGCTTGCTGAACTGCCACGAGAATTGCTTCCGATGGCGGCTGCTGCGCTTCACCCATGCTCAATGCTCTTTGTCTGCTCTTTTGCTTCGCAGTGGGTGATGTCTGGTCTTTGGGCATGTCAACTCCTCCATAGCCAAGCCAGAACCCTGCGGATAGAGCCTGATGCGAATACGACTGAGATCCCTTGCGACGAGGTTTTGGGGTTTCCTGGGGCGCAAAAGTGATTGTGCTGTTTCCCTTACTCGTCGAAGGCCGCGCAGACTTGGGCGGGCTGATCTGTGCCAAGTGGGCAGGTGCACGAAACACCTCGCCAATGGTAGTTGTCTTTGTCTTCTTGTCTAGTTCCGGGAGTGGAAAGACCTCAGTCGTAGAGATCAGATTAGGCAGGTTGTTTTCACGCAATGGCAGGGTTACCCTAACCGCCGTATCAAGCGTGGGTATGGGCTCAGACGGCGGGACTTTCTGTGGCTGTTGCAAGCTCGAGAACAGCTGCTTGGGCGGTGCACTTCCATAGAGCGTAAGCACTGTTCGACTCGGCAGTTTCTGTGGCTCTTCCTCTTTTATCGGCACCGGTGTGCTCTCCTTTGCAACTTGCTCGTGGTCCGCAACATCGGCCTCGGCTTGTAGCAGATGGGCTCGGCGGGCCTCTTCTCTGTCGACCAAATTCTTCACAACGGTTCTGAATGCAAGTACCTTGGCTTGGAGCACGGTTTCAGTGAGGGGGTCTTGTGTTGCTGTCGCATTGGCCTTGCCGCTCGAGGCAAGTATGTCCGAGGTGGCAGTTTCCACGTCCTTCTCAAATGATTGCAGCGAGTCGTATGTTTCCTCTTGTACCAAGCTGGCTATGGTGGAGGAGCCGGTTGGCGGCGTCAATTTGGTGCGCTTGGAGTCTGCCTCGCCCGAGGGGGTTCGCGTTATCGACGAGGTGAGGGGGTGAGACAAGATGGAGGGTTGTGTGTCGTAGCTATATGATGTCAGTCATGGGTTCGACGAAGTACTGCGTGAACATGGGTCGAGGTAGACGGTGATGGGCTGTGTCGCAGAGGCGACTGTGGGTCTGAAGCAGGTGGGTGTATAGGGCAGGCTATGCTGCAGGTGCCATACTTCTTCGCGACGGCCAATATATCCTCCAGCACCGCCTGAAGGGAGTGCGTGCCTCCATTCGCAGGCTTTGCTTGCGCAGAGCCGATTGCGCCATTGGCAACAATCGCATGGTTGCCCGTGAGTTTTCGCTTTGTGATGGACGGTGAGGTGGGCGCGGGGGGTTGCGACGGCGCCGCGAGTGTGCCGTTGGCGGAGGCCATGGTGACGACGGGTGCTGTTCGCGATGCGCGACTGATGCCGTAGGGTGTGGAACGCGCTTCAGCGGCCGGCGTAGTCGATGGACGGGGTCTTTTGCGAGCGAGCCCTGCCAGCAATACTGGGCAAGATGGTGGTGCGGGGGCCAAGGGCGCGTCGGACGACAGGCGTGGATTTATTCGGACGCGCAGAAATCTAGCCTTCAGGTGGGCGCGTGGTGAGAGGTGGTCCAAAGTTGACCTGATGGGTGTGGATTCCGCAATGGAGGAACGCGAGGCAGGTGCCAAGACCGCGCCTCAAAGTTCCACAAGGATTATGGGACACGTCCGCCCGACGCAATTGAGGCTGTTTCACGGCTCACGGTCCCTGTGCCTGTAGTACTCTACTCTTGCAGTGGTACTCTGGACGTCTCCCGCAGTTCTTGTTCCACGGTTGTTGAGAGCCGCTCACGATCGTGGAGGATACGCCCAAAGGGCACTAGCGCGGACACTGCGAACGGGGCAGCAACTACTGCACCTGTACAGCTAATTTTCCCCCTCCCATCCTCACTGTGTCGCAACTGGGCCCCCACGCGTTTGTTCAGGGCAGTTCTGTTAAATGAATGCCCTTATTCCTCTCCCTGGCAGCTCCAGGTAGTACGTTCTGCCGTGCTCACTGTTTCACGCGTCTGGCATATCACTCTGTAAGCTTGCCTCTGCAAGGAAGCTGCATCTTCGATTCTGACGCTCGACAAGTACCCGAACGGTAGACCTCGTCCCTTGGTGCAGAGTGCACTCACATCAAGTCTCGGCCTGTCATGTCTTGCAAAATCTCGCAACGGCATATCGGGGATGCACGCTGGACCACGCAACCCCCGCCATGAAGCGCTACACACGCCACAAGGATACTACTCTGCACATCTGTCTGATGATGACAGGTTCCCAGCAAACATCGTGGATGCGTACCTCGCAGGCCTGAGTGCTGAAGACCCCGAAGATACGGAACCGCAAGCGACGGTCAGCCTCAGAGATGGCCGGTTTCGCAAGCAAGCTTCTCGCTCGCTTCGGAAAGCACAGCGTCAGAGCCGACCAGCAACTGTTCTGGCTGCATTGGGCAGTACGAGCAAAGACGTTTATATGATCGCTCCGCCTGGCAAGAAAGACTTGTCCTACTCCAGACTCTATGCTCCCAAGGCCCGCGAGTATACCCAACAGGAGCCGCAAAAACCCCCGCTTGAAGAGTCCAAAACCCGACTCCGCGAGCCCGTGTCCCTATATTCCATCCTTGCGCGATACTTGAAACATCACGCAGCAGTTCCACTTATGAAGGCGGAATTTCAGTACACTCCATCGGAGCTGGATCTGCTCACTTCCCGCGGCTACACCTCACCCAGTGTCTGGAAGTGGGCTTTGTGTTTGGCCGAGCCAAGGTCTCACTTGGCCTCTGAAATCTTCCGCCCAGGCGTGGAGATGGCGCCCCTCTTCATACTTCTTTTGTTTCTACGTCGAAAGAACATCCGCGCCTCCGCTCTGACTGTTGTTATGAAACATCTGGAGCAACGAGTAAAAGAGGAACCCATCAGCTGGAATGTCTTCAAGATTCTAGTGGTCCGCCTACTTCGGCACGCGCGTCTGGTATTGCCCGAATCGATGCCTTGGATTGCGTCACTGTACACTGTCGAAGCAGCACGACGGCACGATAATCAGACAGACACAACCTCACAGCCGCCTCGAACCATCCTCGATCTTACCAAGTTCTGCAACACCGTCCTAATGCTACTATCAATTCCTACCCCTAACTATCCGATTCATTCTGCAAAGTTCCAAGAGAAGGCGCAGTTCAAGATCTTGGAGTACATGGCTGGCTGTTCACCGGCGATTGTTGTGACGAAGCTAGGATTTCAAGCGGTCGCAAGGAATCAATTGGCACATCCAAAGACCCAACAAGAGCGAGAATGGGCCGAGCTCAAGGGCGCTTCCTGGCCTCCCTGGAAGGAGAATCGTACAGCCATGGATGAAGAGAAGGGCTACGAATTTGGCGCTTCTAGGGCCTCCAAGATTCTCCATCGGATGTTCGAAGCCGGTTACAGCGGAGGTTATTTAGAAGACCTTGCTCAGATTTATGCGGGCTGGGATACTGATTCTAGTCCTACCATACAGACTCGGACATTGGGACCCGGCTTCCGTACGTCACCAAAGGATGTTCCGCATCTGCGTGCACTCCTCGGCGCCGCTCGCATTCGCACCACACGAACAAGAAGGGAAGCCTGGGCTTGCTTTCTATCTCATGAACTCAGTGACGAGTCGAGCCATGAGGAACTGTACCATGCCATGTTCGAGAAGTTGCATCGTGCTACGGCGGAGCGAGCGCCTCCTCGTGGCTTCCATTCCGACTTGGAGCCTATGGAGGAGGCTCAAGCCACGAACCTTATGCCTGGTGACATGTTGGAGGTTCTGCCTGACCCTGTCTCGCCACTACACTACGTCTTCCTTAGCGAGCCCGTCCCAACGTACAAAGAGCTTTTGCGACGTATGCGAGCTTCGGGTGTGCAGCCGTCTCGTCGTCTTCTCGCATTTTTGTTGGAAACATGCCCCGATTTCGAAACTGGACTTGGTATTGTAGACATGGTCAGAGATGGACGTGGTCATGCGTTGGGGCGCCTCGTGGCTGGGATCCACCTCGACGATCAAATCGTCCAGTCGATGCCTGGCTATCTTTTCGCAGCTTTTATTCGCTTGCTGTGTCGCTTTGGGCGCTACGAACGGCCCCATGCAGACCAGCTAGCCTTGCATCCACCCCGGGAACATCGGTTTCGACTCTCATTGGACCGGCAGTACCTGCTTGAGTACGCCTATATGTTACTTATGCACTACAAGCCAAGGTATCGTCCCTGCTGGACAAATTACATACAGAAACTGGTACGACATAGAAGCGCCCAGCTCGCTGGAAATGTCAGCCGTTATAAGATCGTCTGTGGAGTCATGGAACGCATGGAGCAGCTGGATCTGGACATGGACGACGAGACATTCCTTCTGGTCTGTACAGCCACAATATACGCAGTCCAGAGTGTCGATCAAGGTCTTGCCTCACTCGACGAAGAGCGCTACATCCTCACGACCGGTTCAGCTCGTCTTCGCACCCTGTTCAATGGGCTAGTTTTGGCCAGTCTTGATTCGCAGCCCATTGGTACTGATGCTCTGCATATCCCTGTGCATATCCCCGGACCTGCCCAGCTCCACGCGTATGCCCGTGCCCTAGGCGTTCTTCGAGACTACGAGGGATTGTATTCGTTTTCCACATGGCTAATGAAGCATCACGTCGAAGTGACGGCTCGCGCCGCAGCTCAGCACTCGGGAAGCAAACTGTTATTCAGGACACTTGTAGCATTGCGCGTCGCTGTAGATGGGACGGAGCAGCGACCGGAAGCCCCGGCGGACATCGCACAACTGATTAGAGCGCAAGTTGAGCGGGTCGAGGAGTGGGGTGGGTGGCCAGCACGCGAGTATGTCGACATGTACAATCAAGGGCATCTGAAGTCTTCGGTATCGGTCGTTGGTGGACGGTAGTTGTTGGGTATATTGGTTGCTTTTGAAATGGTTGTAATGTACGCAGCAATAGTCTCCAAGGTACATGACGCAATTTACCATGTTTGATAACTTCAGGGCGGTGACAGGTGCCAGATACCAAACCGTGAAGCAGATGTCATGGTTGCTTTCAGCGACTACTCTGATTGCATGTGAAACTTCATTCAAGGGCCATTATGTACATTGCTGACGATCCCACAGGCTCAATTACTAGGATCAGTTCCGCGTCCAGGCAACATCAGAAAGACTTGACTCTGCTGGTCAAATTGTGGTAACGAAGCCATACAAAATCCGTCCAACAGCAACATTTCTTCCCCACTCACCAGGCTTTGGACCAAAATATGGCATAAAAAGGAACAAAAAGACAAAAGACATGGGCCTTGGACCCAGGCCCCTCCACGCCTGTGGCGATGATCACTTCTCGCGGCATGATAGTACTAGGGGACATACTTCCAAAGTAACAGACGGAGAGAAGCTTCCAGTACGAGAGCACTACGCTCTCACCTCTTACAAGTGAAGGCGGGTTCTCGCTTGCCAAGACCGAACTATACCAACGGTGGCATAGGTACTACCAGCACGAGGAAGACGAGGACCTGTTGCTAGTGGCAAAGAAGCCGGTTGTAGACCCGCCGCCACCAATGCCAGGTATGTCGCGCCTTCGCCCTGACTTGGATGAGTTCGTCCGTTGGTTCAAGGAACCCGTCAGATTAGCGGATTCTGACGAAGAGGCACCAGCAGAGTCGCCTCGCGCATCTCTGCCTGCTGCAACTCCTCATGTGGGCTTCGTGACCCTGGATATCACCGACCTCACGCTGAGTGATCTCTCAGACGTGGACGAGGACGATGAATTCCACGGTCGTCGCAGAGGCGTCCAAGATACTGCGCGCGGACGAGGCCGTGGAGACACGCAAGCTGTGCAGAGTGGCCGAAGCGGCCTCGCTGCTCGGTCGCGGTTCCAGGATGAGACCAATGGGTCTACGCCGGTGACTAGGGCGAAGAAGCCGGGCAGCAGCGCTGCCAAGACTTCCCAGTGGTGGAGGAGCACGGGGTCGTGAGTCGGTGGTTCGAGATGGGGACGGAAACGGGGTTGAGGATGGGGTTGGGGACGGCTGGGGGGGTGGGGGTTGGGATTGGGTTGGTAAGGGCGTAGATAGAGCAGGACGATGGGGGGAGCAATACAATGTATTGCCCAAAGCTGACCTGGCCAATTCATGTGACATCGAAGTGATCTGTGATGAAATGGAGCTATAATCCGGTCGCCTCATATTTGACGATACCGCGAGAGACAACTGCACACGAGAAACGTGAGTTGACCTCACAGAATACTCCGGTTGATCCATCCAACATGTTTACATTTATCCTACACCTCCACTCCCACTTCTACTCTGCCATATCATCCTCCCCATGGCCCAGCTGCCGCAGCAGATCTCAGGTGACTTGGACATATTGAGCGACAGTGTCCTCATAGTCGTTGATCCTACCCTCCAGCGCCTTGGTGTAGTTGCGGTCTCTTCGCACGACTCCATTTTCCTTGACGGATAATGTCTCGGCTTGTTGTGAAGAAGGCGAGGTACAAGACTGGAAAGACGGCCAACATCAAGCCAGAAGATGTTGCTGCGTATTGCCATTGACATTGCCATATCGAGATTATGCGGCACATCCTGCATACCGCGACATATGGGCTAAATGCTTTGCCGCACGTTCATAACAAGAGCGCAGATCAAGTGAAATCGGAGACAAGAATGGCCAACATATCTCAAAAGAAGGTTATATGTAGCTTTTTTAAATCGTTACGTAAAGGTACACTTTGGCTTTAAATTATAGCGTGGAGGAAATTGTTATTTGTCTTTCCATTCGGTAAGCACAGATATAGCATGGTCACCCTCCTGCATTCAGTCTCATGGTGCAAACGCTTCCACAACGTGACTGGAAATTCTCAGACTCCAGCTTACATATAGCCTCTCTTCGTCTGCTCACCAGGCTTTCCTTTTCCACACCGCGCTCAACACACGCGCGTGACAATGGCCTCACAACTTGACACTCACCATCCCAATCACACAGGAATTTAGCAACCACAAGACTATACATCACCACCATGTCAGATTGGTCGAGCAACACCTCCAAGGGCAAGAACAAGGCTGTGGTTCCTGATATCTGGGGTACATCTTGGAATTGCGATTTGGATATGGCAGCGCAAGAAGAGGTTACGATTGACGAAGTCAAGTCTTCTAGGAAGACTGGTCATGAATGTCGAATTTGGGCTGTTAAAGAAGAATCAGATTGCACAGGAGAAGGCAGCTAGAAAGAAGGTCGCTGAGAAAAAGGCTGCAACAGAGAAGTGCGCTTTTGAGCAGAAAGAGTCCGCAGAGAAGCGGGTAGTGGAGACATTGGCGGCCGAGAAGCTCATTGCTGACCGGAAATAAGCAGTCAAGAAAGAGGATACCAAATCATCATCGCCCAACAGAAGAAGCTGAATACTGTTCACAATTTTGAAGCTCAACGGGTGGCGGCAACCGAGAAACAGCTCGCGGCTGATAGACAGCTAGCACTTGACAGAGAGCTTGCAACCATCAGACAAAAGACTGCTTCAGATCTCCGCAAGGCCGCTCACTGGAAAGCCAAGCGGAAGCAGGCGGGGAAAGATATGTCGACGCTTCGCCATGAAGCTGCACAATCAGAAGCCAAGCGGGAGGCAACCTTGCAGAGTTGAAGCGCTAAACCGAGCTACTGCTGCGGTTACTCCAAGCCGGGAGAGAACTTGCAGCCCAAAAGGAATTCGAAGCAGCGAAGAAGGCCTACGAGGCTGCTAAAGCTGAGTATGAGGCTGTATCGAAGAACCTAGAAGTCTCTGGAGAGCAGGCGACGCTGCTGGATAGTCGCAACGACGATCTATACTCTAATCCCCCTCGTACGAGTGGGACTGGATTAGCCTTTGTCGATTTCATTGCTCCCACCGGTACATATCGTACTTCTCTCGTAGCTCGAGATAACAACTCGGGCGACCGCGACAATCGTTTCAGCAATATTTGTCCAGCCGGTCTTGGTTCAGATAGATATCTTCCTGGAAGCATCCGTCCAGCCCGCTCCAATCCCTACGAACCTCGTCTTATAAACGGCCGTGGCGCTCTCATTCGCGTTGACAATTCTCATGATAGCAGTCACATTCCCATTTGCGATATCTGCGTTCCTAGCGTTGACTACGATTCGCCCATAAAGCTCATCGTCAACCTCGGCCTCTCAAATTCCATCCTCATTCGCAAAAGCAGCCTCACAAACCGCTCCAACTACTTCACCGCCATCATCCAAACACCAGCTACACCATCTCTAGCCCTTGATATAGGACACTACGTTCATTTCCCTGGAGCCCAGTACATAGTCTCCGCAATCCAGGAATGCGCACATTGTCTCCATTGCGATTCCTTTCGCAACCATTCACCTCCGGTATACGGATCTATAGACGCCTGGTGCAGAACTCGCAGCATAAAAGTGCTAGAGCATCTCGCTTGTTACTACATCGATGATGTGGAAGTCACGAATAGTATCATGGAGCGCATCAAATGTGTACAACGCGAGACTGATACGCGTATCATGCCAACCATCGTCACGCTGCTATAAAAGAACACGGCTCCAGGGTGCAAGCTATGACAGTTTCCGGCAGATATTACGGCCTTGTATTTAGGCGTGAATGTCGATGTTGCGGCAAAGTGTCAGGATGTACACGAGGAGTTCTTGGATGATGTTTTGGCGGCTTTGATGAAGTATTGTCCGATGGGAGGTCTGAATATGTGGGCGAGTCATGTCGTGGGACATGATTACTGGGATAAGGAGAGTTCTGGTGGAGGAGTTGGGCGCGGGCGATGGGGGCGGTCGATGAATTATAATCATTAGTAGTTATCGGTATGCAACAGCCAAATAATCTAACAATAACCACTGCACCCAGAAATCGAAATCAATGCAAAACATTCTTCATTTCATCTACACTACACTAACACAATAGACCCACCCACCTAATTAACCTCCTGAGGCTCCTCCTCAGATTCATGATCAGACACCATGCCCTGATTCCCCAACGCATCCATCGACCTCATATGAACTGGCCAATCCCTCTGCCCCAACGAATTATCCTCATAATCCTCAAAGTGCTTTGGTTCCACTATTCGCAGCCGGACACGTTAGTCTGACACATTTCTTCCCCCCCCAAAAACGAAACGAAACAAGTCAAATCATATCAACCCGTGGTTAACGTGTAGTAAGTAGTGCATGCACATACATTTCAAAAACCAAAACCCAACACCACAAGATGCTGACCTAACCCCCTTTGCAACGCCCCAGTGCTTCGCCATATAGCATAGCATTTCCCGGATACCGGCTCTTTTCGGTACGATGTTGTATCCTTTTGCGCGCTCTTCGGGCGTCACGGTGGGTAGGGGTTCCCATTTAGCCATTAGTGCGACGACCTTGTCACCGAAGATGTAAATTGGTTTGGTAGTGATGGTCAGCGTGTCGTTGTCGATGAGGTGTTGGTCGTAATCTAACATGAGTTGCATACATTGTTGGGTGTAGAATTCTGGGGGTGGAGACGGTCGTGGAGGATTTCGTGGTGCTTGTTCAGCCATTATGCGCGGGCTGGTTTCGGTTTCTAGTATGGTTAGTAGATCGTTTTGGCAGGTATGTGTGTTTGAGGAATTTGAAGGTTCGAGCACTGCATTCAGCTAACTTTATAGTAGTAGATATGGTGAGTCGCAGCCTTTGTAATGCGTCAAGGTATCGATGTATGTGACTTGCGCACTGAGCAGGCTGAGTCTTGCATAGTACTGCACTGTGACAAGCTCTGCGTCAAAGGTCGTTCGCATCCTTTCTATGGAGATGACTCAACAATGACCAAAAATCAAGTCAAACATGACGATAATATATATACCGTACCACACCCCTCATTAAGCCCTGTGCATCCCCATCAATCCCACTTCAACATCAACCCACAAGCTCAACACGTCGAATTCCACCACACATACCCAACCTCACCATGCACCACAAGGATCCCCGAAATGATCTACATCCCTTCTCTGCCTCCGAAATGCTACCTTATAGGTCCTTGGGAGTCTTGCAATTCATTACCTTTCTACGACACGTACTCTTGCTGCTGAGACACATGCTACAAGTAAAAGAGATGAACGTGACAGCTTTGCGCTCTGTACGTATCACATGTGTCTTTTTCCTATCGCCTGAAAAATGGCTTAAAGCCATCATAGGGTATTATGGTTAGCATAAAACTGATGTGGCGACCCTCTTCCTTGACACAAGCTTGGTACGTGACTGCTAGTGAATGCATTATGTCAGTACAACTCATGTCTGACCCTGCCTACCCTCCCAGGCCATTTTGAGCCTTTCTGGTGAATCAAAACCTCGATCTTATACCTACAACTACCTCCTCAACACATCACACTATCACATAATGCATTCAGAAGACCATGTATGCCAGAAAATGTCTTACTATCCACTGTAAACTACCCTGAGAAGTTTACTACATGACAAACTGGCTGTAACTTATGCATGAAAATCCCCCAAAGGCCTCCACAATCGCCTATTTCATGATCAAGAAAACAAGGAAAAGTATCCGAGATGCTCCTGGTGTTCAGATGCCTTAGCGGATGCGGTCGCCCTGGGACAGCCCGCTCTCCCAGTAGGCCCCGTTGCGAGTGGGAACCCAACCAAGAACAACGGGCGTGCCCGGGGCGAACGTGTTCCAAGGCACACAAGGCGGGCAATCGGCGTCGATGAAGCCCTCGTCCATGGGGACACCGTCGATCATGTACCAGTGGCGACGGAAGATGGCCTCGAAAGAAATCAACCAACAAGCATAGGTGATGTGGCCCATCTCAATGTTCGGCTTGATGTCGGTAGAGTACATCTTGAGGGCTGGGTTGACACGTCTAGACATTGGTAGAGTTGCGTTGCTTGCGGCCGGAGATCGTGCGGATCAAGTTGCCTCCCTTATGCCACCAGCGCTTGAGCCGGTCGATGATGCGCTGTCGGTGATATTCACTCCCTCGCATGCCCTCCGCGTCGCGAAAGGTGTGTCGGTGAGAGGTAGAAGCTCCAGCTTCGCCGACGTTGTCATGCAAGCTGGATGTAGAGGCTGGCTTGCGTGACTCGGGAGATGCGAGGTCCTGTGGGTTTGTCTTGCTTCGAGCAAACTGATTGTTTTGGTTGGCCTTGGCGCTGCGAGCAGAGGAGAAGCGCTTTCGAAGTCCAAGCCTGCTCTTGCGCGAGGGGTTGAAGTCTTCGTCCTCCGATGTATCAGAGGGCGTGAAGTTGTCTCTGAAGATGGCTGTTGGCGGGGTCAAGGCAGACGTTGGGTAGCGCTCTCCAACTGCGTGAGGCTGATTATCGTTGCGGCCAAACGTGCTGAGGCGGTGTTGACGCGAGCGTGCGTTGCTGTCGCCAGTGGACCCAAAAGGAGAAGCTGTAGCTGTCTGTCCTGAGGAGAACGAGCTTGTAGAGATGGCTTCAGAGAGGCTGTTGCGGAGGTGCGACGGCCCAAGGCGAGGCGGGTTTCTCAAAACTGCTGGTGGGGGCAGTGAGATGTCCAAAGGTGGTGGAGTCGTCGACGCCCAAGGCCAGTTCTTGTCAGTGTTCCAAGGGCGCGAGTTGGTCACTGTAGGTGTCGTGACAATTGACCTCAATGACCTTCTCGAGGACAGATCGGAGTCGCCTGATACTCGAACTTCTTGTGGTCCAACAGTGTGAGAACGGGGACGGAGGCGGGCTGGAGGGGGCTTTCTAAGCTCGAAGGGGGACGTGTCCTGGTGTGTTTGCGTGTGAATCTCGTTCTCACCGCGTTGTTTTGTGCCTGGCCCAGCAACAACACAGCTGCCTCCAGCTAGCCCATCATCATCCCCACGAAGACTAGCGCCCTCCTTGTCCTTGCCTGTGAGCTCCTCAAAGACTGCATCGTTAATGACAACCATGTTGGGAGAGCCAGGCATGGGTCGCAGGCGAGCCGATGAACGTTTCTGGGTCGGCGCAACTTCAGAGAGCTTCTGCATGGCCTTCTCTATGATGATCTCCTCTTCGGGGAACTCTCCCTCCTCTCCTAGCTTGTAGTATTCTCGCAGAGATGGGAGCATCTCTGAGATGCGCTGAGTAAGTCCACCACATGACGGGATAGTCAGTCCATCAATTTCGGCTATGATCTCCTCGGCGGAGCGGGCGCGCTGCTTTGCGACCATATTCACACCATCTGCAGGCTGCACAGACCCGTCAGTGCGCTGGAGTCTATCCAGGCCTGCAACGAAGCTGCGGAACTTTTCACGTACTTCACTTGCCGACGGAGGTCGCCGCGGGCGGTCGTCATCCACCTTCTCCGAGCTCTTCAGATCCTCCAACGAGCGAGAGTCTCGCAACCCAAGCTCCTCGTTCAACTTCTCAATCAAGTTCATCTGGCTGAAATGCATAGAAGGCAAACCACGTGTCTGTCCCAGAGCGCTGCCAACAACACCCCTCTGATGCGACCCTGTCGACAGCCTCTGCGGACCCATCATCGAATCGTCAACCGAAGTCATCAGCCCCGGCGGCGGCGACCCAAATGGAAAGCGAAAGTTCGAGTTCTTCAAGTTGCTCGCGCTCGTGTTGAGACTCGAGTCCTCGTGCGACTCTTCCTTCAGGTCGGGAAGGTGTTGCGCAGGACCTGAGTACTTGTAACCATAACCCGACAACCTGAGATCGGTCGTCGTATTCTCTTGGATGCTGGACAATGGAAGAGGAGGCTCACTTGCACCTGTGGAAGGGATGTTGAAGGACCTGCGGCCAGGCCATACCAGATGGGTGGTCGTCTGGCTCTCCCTCCGAACATTCTCCTGGGATGATGCGCTGGTTGGGGAGGAATATGCACGAAACTGAACAGATGCATCCTGAGGCGAATATACCGATGATGGCTCTTGGTATGGAGGAAACGGGCTAGTCGTAGGCTCCTGATTGTGGGCTCCTGGAACAACGCTTGACGCTTGAGGAAGGCGAGCTGACTTTGATGCAGACGGGCGATTTTCCTTCATCGTAGGTATACTATCCCGGATGAGAGCCCTCTCGGGAGTCTTGAGATCATTCAGAGGTAGCTCAGAAGAAGAGGATATATCACAAGGCTCTTGCTTGCTCTGCATGGACGTGCCGGCAACCAGTTCCATCGGACTGGCTTCGGAATTTTCCGTTTCCTTACTCTGCTTGCCTTCTTTTGCTCGGCGAGATGGGACAGCGCGCATGAGAAACGAGGCCACAGTCCCAAGACGTTGTGCCTCTTTTGAAGAGCTGGACTCCCTGAGTGGGATAACAGGTTGCTGCTGAGTTGCGTTCAATGTGGACGTTGACCCTGATACCGATACAGGGACGGAGCTCTGCTGAACGTTTGACTTCGAAATAGGGCGGAGCTTGTTCGCCATCGCTGTAAAACTCGATTCGCGCGTTGAACTTGGTATCGGCTTGCGAATCACTGCGGGAGAAGGACTTGACAGAGGCACGCCAGAAGTTGACCCGTTGTACAGAGGGGCCAAAGTAGCGAGACTTGACGATGGGAGTCTCGAAGGTGGCAATGAAACAGCCTGATCAGGAGTGACTGCAACCTTGGCTGTGCTGAAGGAGCGGGCATCTGAGTCCTTCACGGATGGCTCCTGCCGGTGAACACCCGACTTGGTAGACTCAGCATCACAACCCTTTTTAGGTGCAGGCGTTCCTGGCTCTGAGGTAGCTTCTGGCAGATCCGTGCACGACTTGAAGGACTGCTCGTCAGAGGATCTCGGAAGATGGTCACTTCTCTTCGTGCCATGCTTGGCCGGGAAACTCTTCTTTGGTGTCTTCCCAATCTCCGACATGGCATCACCGTCATGCTTAGACTCTGTGTGCTGGTAGCCGGCCAACAACTCCGACATGCCATCCTCAGTGCTCTTCTCAGGGCTGGCAGTTGTTGGAGGACAGTTATTAGTGTCAGATGTGTTGTCAGCCGCAAATCCTGCGCCGCTGGCCATCGGTATGGAATATCGCACAGCAAACTCGAGTGTCGACGAGTCGAGAACACTTGATCCTGTCTGGGATAAGATGCTGTGGCGGTGGTCCTGGCGGTCTTTGGGATGCAGAGATGCTCCAGCAGTCCCGTCGTTCATGGGGCTCGTCATGGCCGGGAGATCGTCGGAATGGAGAGATGCAGGATCACTCTTGATGGCTGGAGAGCGCATGGTTGATGTCATATCTCCAATCGAGGAACTTGGTTCCAACCCCTTCAAAATTTGGCCTCTGTTGATACGCTGAGGTACAGGAGAAGCTGGAAGCTCTGCCACACCCGGAACCTCAGAGCGAGGAACCTCAGTCGACTCCCTGGTCTGGGACGGGGCGTATGTTTCAGCTGGTCCTCGCTCTTCCATGATGGTGGTATAACGATTCACGAAACCTGTAGGAACAGGATCGACCGCAGGCTCAACGTATTGATCGTTTTGGAATTGTTCGCTGCCATCATAGTACATTGGTCGATTGTAGAATTGTCCCTTTGCGATGCCATTTACGCCATTAATGCCGAGCTGTGCGCTTTCTTGACCAAACGCCGACTCCATAGGAGCCCCATCCTTTGGTGTCGGTGGCGATGCCATGTCAGAGGAAGGTGGATCCGAATCAGTGCGTAAATTGGTCGAGCCACTGGACATGGAACCTTTCAGGGACCTGTTAAGGCGAGCTTGCTCTACTGCGATGTGGTGCTGATAGCCCGCTGGCATAGGTGGTACATCTTGTCGAGGTCCAGAGTAGTAGACTGGTGACGGTCCACGGCTGGGACGGGGAGGCGGATATTGCATCCTGTCTTGCTGTCCGAGGCTTGCATCAGACGGCATCCTAGACCTTTGCGGGCCTGGGTACTGCTGGCCTGAGTATTGCGGACCTGACTGCTGCTGACCTGGGTGCTGGCCCTGGTAGCCACTCGTATACTGCTGTGGGTAGTATGAAGAGCCACCTGGACCGCCATAACCTTGTGTACGTCTTGGGTGAGAACCGGACATGTCGCTCGCTGCTGGCGATCCTGAGCGGTAATTGGACCCGCGAAGTCGAACCGGATATACATATGGACTCCTGGGACGCAGAATCTGCTGCTGGATTTGCTCGTTGCGCAGACTGCCCAGAGACCTGTTGCTCGACAGTCGGACTGCTGGCTGGCTTGTATGGGTCATTGATAGGGAGCGATGCGAGTCCCTGTCGCGGGCTCGTGGGACCAATGGCGAAGAGCCGGGTATGTTCATGACCGTGGGTGAGAGGGTGTCGGCGACGTACTGCGATCCCATGGGCTCTCGCGGGATGGAGCGTCGTGCTGCAGAGGATGACGAAGGATAGTGGCGATGATGGGGTCTGTTGCCTCGACCAGAGTGGTTGGAGTGCGAGGATGCTGTCGACAGCCTGCTCGAAGCGCCGCGCCGCTGCGGAGCTCGTGGCAGGCTGCCTATGCCTGACAAGTCGCCGCCAGTAAGGCCAACAACATTACCCATTTCTGTCGATGTGCGGAGCATGGACATGACACCAGGGGCCGCAGCTGAGAGAAGATCAGGGTTGCCTGGACCTTGGGGTTGTTGGCTGGATGCCCTGCTCATGGCCGACACGTTTGACGCCCGCGAAGTACGACCTTCGCCGCTGGCATCGCGGTCGCCGAGCATGTTGCCGTACATACCGGGAGTGCTCTCCGGTGGGAGAAAACGAAGAAAAAGCTCTAGCGGTGCCGTTGATGTGGGCGGTGCTGGTGCGGTGAGTCTGTTGCGGGTGCTGCAAAAGGATACAGGAGCTATGGTGATGCCCAAGAAAAAGAGCAGATACTGCGAGACAGGCAGATATCCAAGAGAGACGGTGACAAACGACTGCTAGACCATCTTCGCCAAAGCTGTGCCAAAAGGGAGCGATGTTGATGATAGGGACGTGTTGTGAGGGGGGAAGGGGAGAAGGTCAGTCTCAAATTAGGCCGTGAGGGGCCCTGGTGTTTTGGGCAACAGCCATAGACGCCTTCCCTTCGGATTGGCACGGCAGGAACAACACAAGACCCCAGAATGGTCACGAAAGAGCGGGTGAGGAGCTTGAAAGACACGCGGAGACGGTGCGATGAGAAACAGCAGCTTGACAGACCTGTATTGTACGCCTACCTATTTTCTCTTGGAGCTGTCTTTGCCAGCGACCTCCCTGCAACGCCCTTACCCAAGACCAACCCCTCCACTACCACACGCGACCTCGGACCTCTACTGAGAGAACAAGGCATTCGCTAGGGCACAGCGGCACAGCACCCTTCTCCAGGTCTGATCTACCGTCGCCCCCCGGACAAGTTCTACCAATCTTGCCTCACAACACTTCCGCGTCTCCATACCACCCACGGGCCGCAAAAAAGAAGGGCGCGTCATACATTGTTCGTTACGACATTACTACAAGATGAAGAAAGAGTATAATATGCGGGAGTCCATGAAGCGACTACCACATACAAGGGGACAAGAATTATAATTAAGGAGGATGCCACCCAAAAGCAACCAAACGGGGTATATAGCCTTTGCGACGCCAAATGAGAATAGCAGACAAGCGCTTCAAGCAAGGATGGGCCATGAAGAGCGTAGTAGAAACTATTCAGTGATGGTAGCTATCTCACCGGACTTCTTCTTGGTGAAGAAACGTTTCAAGGAGGAGAAGCTACTACGTTTGGATAACCTCTTACTCGAGGAGGCATCAGAGAAGGTACTCATCGATGTCGGTGGGCGGCTCGGCATGTCTGCTGGTTTGCTAGACTGCGAAGTTTGGCTGAAGGCGGGTGATTGTGCGCCATGCCGTCCAGATATTGAGCCTTTTGGGGTGCTCAAATTTCTACTTGGAAATAGTCCAAATTGTGCGGTACGCGAAGACAAGGATGATCCAGACCGTGGGGTTGCAAGGGTCGGTGACAGGCCTGAGGCCCCAGATACAGATGAATAGGCCGAGTCTTTTCCTGTCCACGGTGGGCTAAGCTCCCCTTTGTCTGGTTTGCCAGAGATGCGTCGGGATGCTGACCACTTCTCTTCCGCCGTGTTTGATACTGGAGCGAGATCTCGTGGATGTCCAGACAGTCGGTTGGTGCCACTAGATCCTACTTGCGGTGACGTCCGCCCACGTTGGTCATCGTTGTGCCAGTCTTCCTGGTAGTATTCGGACTGCTTGTGGTTATCCTGGTGCCGTACATCTATGTCAAGGATCGATGTAGCTGATGTAGAAACGGAATCTTCGCTTCGTTTTGGAGTTTCGGTGGTAGAGTCGGAATTAACAGCATCTGGCTGATGATGAGGTTGTGGCTTCGTCAAGTGTCGTTGTGATGTGCCAGCTCCCGAGGGATTCTCGGTAGCAGCATTGGATGACAACATGAAGGGCGGGCGCTCGCTTGGTGGTGTGGGCAGAGGTTTGTTGTTTGCAAAGTTACGGAAATTCCGTCCATTTTCTCTCGAATTTGACGAGTTTCGTGAGGAGGTCCGAGTCGCAATCTAATGTCCGTCAGCCAGGTTGAAGGATGAAACATGCCCCACAAGATGGGGCCAAGCATGCAGAGGTGCAGGAGACAGGCATCCTTACCAAACTTCGTCGGCTGGCAGCGCCACAACGTTTTTCTATCTCGTTGCAGTAGCTGCTTACTTGCACGAGCACCACGCCTAGCCTTTCAGCTTTCGCGACGAGGCTCTGCAAGAATTGCGACCAGCCCCCCGTGTTTCCGCACATGGCGGAGTAGATTCGACCAATATCTTCATTACGATAAGTCCACTCGTGGCCAATGTCGAGCAAATATGAATCGATTGCGTGATTCGCTTCTCGAAAGGTGTTGATGTCGATGAGGTAGTCATTCAACATCTCTGACATGCGGCCGATGGTTCGTTCAATGACAATGTTGCCGTCAAGCAATTGGGCTCGATATGCGCGGTCTTCCAAGAGGCGGTCGAACTCGTTGACGTGTTCCATGGGCACTTTCAGACATTTGTGCCTGAAAAGCATGTCTTTCAGACTGGCCTCCAGATCCTCGTTTGCCCGTTGCAGGAAGCTGTCAAGTTCGTTGACATGCTTCAGGAGAATGTCTGCTACATCGGCGACCGATTTTTCCAGATGCTGATGCAGCAAATGCACGCCGAAGATGATCTGCGCGACGGTCTTGTTCAAGGGATGGAATTTGCCCTTGGGATTGTTCCGCCAGTGGCAGTTATATGTGAAATTGTACGACGACTCGGTAGCGCCCTCTTCTCGACACAGCATCTGCTGGCGCGTCTTGACACCCTTCTTTGGGTGGGGGAAGGGGACATGGCCTGTCTCGCCTGTCGCATCAAGCATCGACTCCTCGAACGGGGCCTGCAGCGACGGGATGGGGTGGATGGGGAAGGTGGCCGTCATGATGGGGTTGTCGCGGTGGTCGTTCCATTCGTAAGGGTCACTGTGGTGGTCGAGAGTGCGACGGTCGCGCAGGGAGGGGCGTCGATAGGGGACCATGGCGAGGAGGAGGTAACGTCCGCGTTACCAAGCAGATGTGCGATGCGCTCCCGGAGCCCGAGATGTCACTTTTTAGCTCCGTGTACCGTGCTACCCAGACGACGTCTCCCGCTGGCTGCTCAGGGCTGCGGGCTAAGCATACACAGTAAGCATAAGCACAAGCTACAACCGGCAAATCTAGCAGGGAAGCTCGGGGGTCCGCATGCTGGCGCGAGGAGTGCCGTGGGGGAAGCTGGAGCTGGGGCTGGGGCTGGGGCTGGAGCTGGAGCTGGAGCTGGAGCTGGGCCTGAGGCTGAATGTGTGTCTGCGTCGGCGTCTGAAGCCTGAGTCTGTGAGGGCTGCGCAACGGGCCACGGTGAAGTCTGCGGGACGAGGCGGAGACGGAGCGAGCAGAGCGGTCCCAGCTGCATCGCTCGCAGACCCCTTCCCCTTCGGCTCGGAGCAGCCATCAGGTCACAGGTCACTCTGGGATCTGCCAGCAGGGCTGGGGGTTCTGCTCGCCAGGAGAGGTGCAGCTTGTGCAGCGCGCCTGGCTGCTTGGGGGTTGGCGCCCCCCGTAGCGCCCGCCGCCTGTGCTGACGGCGGGGAAGCCACGCCCTCTGCCAAATGAGCGCTGGCCAGCGGGCTCGAGCTGCCGCGGCGACGCACGAGTTAACTTTGACGCGGCCGATCTCCTGATTCTGCCTTTGACTGAGGGAACATCCATGTGGCGTTGTGTGCTTCACACGGCTGCACACACCGGCGGGCGACGTCGTCTCGCAGTCTGGCGCACAGAGAGCGCGAGAGCGCGAGAGAACAAGCATGCCAGCATCGCCCACCACTGGAAGGCTGCAGGCTTAGACTGCATGCTGCAGGTGCATCCCCCCAGGGTCGAATCAGGACTTCGCTCTCCTCCGCATCGTCGTCGTGCTGCCAGCCCTTGCCCTGCTCTGGCCCAAACTTCTCAATAGGCTGCTAAATATACTTTCTAGCCCCGAGTCGCTCCAACGGCGCCGCGGTGGGCGCATCACCAACGTCATTCCAAGCTCCACGTGAGTGCAACGTTGAGGCGACTCAGTCTCGGTCATTTGTGCGCAGATCATGAGTCTTGAACGGCCGTGCTCCTGGGATGCTTCATCGTATTCGTAAACTTCAGGAGACGGACGACTGGCGGTCCTGTATCTCCTGTTGGACGTCTTCTTTTACTGCCCACCAAACTCACAGTCATGTTTTCGAGCAAAAGGCCGCTGATCTCAGAAGTACCCGTGCTGACGATCACAAAACAAAGTTGGCTGGTCGGTACCTTCGACACAGGAACAACCATGTGCGACACGAAAACTATCGCTTAACAACGCCTCCTGAGCACGCTCATCAGCGTCTGAACATCACAGCGACGGACGTAGTTGGCAAACGCATAATGAGAAAAACAATGTAGCTCAGTCTACGCAATCACATTATGATTCCTCATTCCACGCAAAATCCAGTCCCAATGATCTCACGCATTCTCCTGGTAACCTCCAGCCAGAGACAACTCCCACCATCTCAACAACAACTATGTACAACCGACCAAGCGCTTTTCCCAACCTCCCACATCCAAATCCATCACACCCCGCCTTGCGTAGATCGTCAGGGGCGCACCCACGCCGTGCAACCCTCGGAACGATAATGCGCAGCCCCAACGACAACATATATACCAGGATTGTGATCCAAACCCACTCTTCTCCACCCCACATCCATACCGCACTACTCTACCAACCACGCCACCTCACCCACACATCAACAACAGTATCTGCACCACCCTGCTCTGAATCAACAATGAGATACCATCCAAACCCCGCCCCCGCAACACACGCGTGGTTTGGCCAAATGGATAGCTTATCCCCAATGCTGAGGGGATTACATGTCAATGCATCGCCCTCCCACGTCAAAATCCCATGTTCTTGACTTATCCGTCCCACAATCCATCCCGTCTTGTCTCCGCGCTCGTCGTAGACGCTCTTCGTCGTCGCGTTTCCCAACGCGTTGGTGACGATACCCCATCCAGGGTAGCTTTTGCATGGCTCTCGTCCCATGGCCAGGGAGCCGGCTGATACGAGGGCTTCGGGCTTCTCGCGCTCGTTGTAGACGCTTGTCACTTCGACGAGCATTCTGATTGCAATGTTGTCTTTTGAAAGCGGTTGGAAGGATGCGGAAGTTTGGCCGGAGGGTGGTCGGGCGTGGGTAGCGACTTGTTGGCAGTCGAGGAGTGGGTATACGCCTGCATGCAGTTCTACGCGAACTGCTTCCTGCAGCCTTGCTAACACGGAACGAAAGTTGTGTGCTGCTGGGGTGGAGCTGGACAGCATGTTTTGCGCTGCTGTTGCTGTGGGTGTCGCGCCGACGCTTAGAATGACTTTTTCCGTGTAGGAGGATGGGACGGCCTTGATGGCAGTTTCAAGTCCGGTGAGTTCCTCAATCAGACCGTTTGCTGCGTCGTCTTCAGAATTCCCTGCGTATGAGTGTCCAAAGTGTGAGTAGAAGCCTTTGAGGTATACGCCAGGCTTCGACGTTTTGCTCGCAATGGTCTTGACGAGGCTGCTGAAGTTTGGTGAGGATGTCTTGATACCAGCGCGTTTGTATCCAGTGTCAATTTTGATGAAGACACCTATCTCAATGACACTCTTGTTTTCAGCCAGACGCTGGTGAAACTTGAGGAACGCATCCTCGTTGTCAATAATGATGTTTACAGATCGTGGGCCAAGCTTCTCTGCCAGCTTGATGAGTCGTGGGATAGCGGATTGAGGGACTGGTACACCATAAAGGACCTGTCACGTTAGCATCTGATCCAGACAATGCTTCCATGACGGACATACACTGGCTTCTCTCCCCCGCCCCTGGCATTCCGCCAAATACGGAGCCAGCTGCTCCGCTTCAAGCACAGTGCTCACAATGAAGTTTGCAGGTCCTGTCTCGCCGACTTGTAATTTCGAGAGTTCGAGCGTCTAGTCTCATGTCAGAAAATCGACTCCTCTTCAGAAAGTGCAAATCTCTCGAGCACCGTGTGGAACATACCTTATGGCTCTTGACATGCGCACGAAACCCAACACCCAGCTCGGAACAGATATTCAGCATAGCATCGCAGTTCCTCTGAATCAGCGCGCGGTCAAGAAGTACAGCAGGTGTAGCGAGATCCTCGATCTTCTTCCCGACATATTGGGCTTTTAGTGATTCGAGCGGTGAGAGCGGGTAGTGTTCCAGAGACGCCATAATGAGTTTGGAGAATTGAAAGTTGTAACCGATGTTACACTGAGAGGGTAATGGTAGTGGAGGATGGTTCGGCGTTACTTTGTCCGGCGCTCCTAGTACCTACTGAAGCTTGCGAGTACGGAGAGATTGATGTCTAGTCGTGGGATTGGACCGTTATCGAAGCAGATCTTATATACTTGAATTATCGGCCGAGTCCCAAATCTTTTTTCCTTCGGAGAATGTAAAGTACGCTACGAAAGTGGTCGGCCGCGCAGCGCATCAATTCTTGGTGGGGGTTGGTACAAACCTGGGCAGGCTATAGGATTACACACCGGACTTGAGGAGGTAGCTATGGGGTAATCGGCTGGTTGATGAGTCAGATTTTGGAGATAGGCGCCTGATGAGGTTGCGTTTTGCAATATGCTGGGGGTAATAGTTTGGGGTCGGAGTGGACACCGATCGAGTGGACTATACTAGATGTGGTTACTGCGTCCACTTCATCGTTCACGTCAATTCTGACCAGATGACCTGCCAGACGTAAACATCATGAACATCGTCACATCGAATCAGATTGAATGCAGAGTGGGGAGCATGGTCCGGAGGACCAAACTCATGTATTGACTATCGTACAAATCTAGCCATTCCGGTCAACAAAACTCTCCTCCTCTCCCCAATCCACCCCTTCCTCCCCTCCTTCCTCCCCTCTTCAGAGGCCTGGTCCCCAATGACCATTGGCACCGTCGATGCGCCCGACCTCGTCATCCCTCACCACTATAGGCCCCCTCGCGGAGCCAGCGTAACCTGCGACACTGGACCGACTACTTGGCCTACCGGAGTCAAGCGTACGCTCGCCAAACTGCCTGAGAGGCGCAGTCAGGCGCTCAAGCTTAGAGACCTTCGACTGCAGCGCTTCGTGCTCGCTGCTCAGCACGCCTACGCGCTCTCGCAGCCCAGCGAGTTCATTCCTCAGTTGAATGAACTCACTAACACTCATGGTGACTTCTTGCACCGCAGCGTTGCGTCGCTGTGTGTCTGTCACACGCTCAATGACATTCTGTCGCCGAGGGGAATATCTGCCACCCTCTTATCTCTCGAGGGGCGATTGTCGCTGGACAGCTTCTGGCCATCTCTCAGGCAACCATTCCTGCTTGATGTTTGCCAAAGGCTCCTCATGTGTTGGCGATCGCCGAGCCTGCTGCTGGCATTCACCCTCAACATTAGGGCAATCCTTGACCATGTGACCATGCACATCGCAAATGCGGCAGGCAAAATCTTGGGAGTCATACGCCTTGTGGCCTTCTTTGCCACATTTGTGACAGGCCGTCCGTGACCTCTTCGATCGGTTCTTGATGGAGCTGGGGCTGGGGCTGCTATTACGCTTCCGGCTACGGGTATCTTCCCGTGACATGTACTTTTCCAGGAGCCGGACAAATCCTTGCTCCTCTACGCGACCGCGCCCTCTTGCTACACCACGCGGTGCAACCTTCTTGGGGCGGGATACGCGAACTCGGTTGTACTGCCTCACGAATTCATCCGAACCAGGAGCCGCGCCCACCTCGGCACGGTCTTGGAAGAACTCGCGAGTGAAGAACTGGTCATACGTCATGACCATTTGCGGGCAGATCTGTAATGTGTTAGTACTTGTTGTCACTTTGCAAGCTGTTCACGTACCGAGCCGACGTGCTTGACCTTGTAATTGACCCCCGGATGGCAGGAGCAGCAACCGCAGTGCTCTTGACAATCCAGCCAAGAGCCACGACGCTCTGCATCTGCGTCCTTCAGACACCCCAGGCATCGTGTGTGCGTATTCTTGACGCCGCACTTGGCGTAGAGCCTGGTCAGCTGCTCCCGTGGGATTAGCGTCTTTGGGTGGTAGAAGGCCGAACCGAGCCATTTGTCGGGGGGTTCGCCCATCGTGAATAGCACGATGGTGCGAAGTGGTAGTGGGTGCGTGTGTGTGTCTCGTATGTGTGCTTGTGCGTGCGTGTGTGTATGTGTGTTTGGTGGGTAAGACAGGATTGGTGTAAACAGCGGGCGTATTGTGAGCCCACAACACCAGGACCTACGTTTCGCCGGCTTCCGAGACACGCGTCGACAACGATAGAAAGCCATGGAAAGAGAGACCAACACGGTGAAAGTGAAAATCATGATAGATCAGCTTGGTCCATTGCACAAAGTCTTGCGGAGTCAGGATTTTGCCCGTTCTAGTGACATAGGTACAAAAGCCCACCACATGCGTCCTTCGTACTGTTATGGCAACCCAATTCAAACTAGACCATAGCGCAGCTGCTTGCCCTAACTGAGGGAACCTCTCCAAATGCCAAACTATCACATGCTTTATGCAAGATGCAGTTCCAACCAGCAGTGCAGGTAGCCATGAGTTTTACTTAAGGTGACATCTGAAAGATAGCGGAATTCAAACAGTACTGGAGAAACTCCGACAGACTTGACGCGCATCAACGATGATCCTGGGCTGTGGTATGGGAGACATTTCGCAAGAGTCAACTAGACGCAAATGAAGGGGGGAGAAGACAATGTAGAACATGATGGGATTCCACCTGCACAATCTCGAGATATGAAAGGAATTTAACGGAGTTCTTTTAGCACGCTCTCGAGATAAAGTAGGAATTGAATGTGGAAGCTGGAGAGTTTCAAGAAATAGGAATGCCCTTGTAGTATCGCGTGATCTAGATGCCATGACGTGGATACTGCACTAGGGCTATCGAACAACACATGCATTGCGTCTACTCTCTGATTTGGATAAACAGTCCGATGTGCGAAAGATGCACAGAGTGGTCGATTGTGAGGATTGCAGAGGAACGGTGAAGGTGAAGTTAGAGTTGGAGTCGGACCCCGGGCTCGCCGATGCTTGGCAGGAACTTCCATGTCCAACCACCTAACGCTCCTCGTCATACACAACCACAATCATAGCGCCTAAACGCAAGCAGAGTCTGATGGACGACTTGTTGATGATGATGATGAAAGTAGCCAGTCTTCACACGATTATGAACCTAGCGCGGTGGTCATAGCAAATGGCTACGGGCAAGGAGAACATGGCTGCGAACTACGCCCGATTGTCTCGGTCCAAGGACCTGAGCGGGAGTAGGACGTGCGGAGGGTGATTTAGTCGAAGGAAAGCAGGGTTCTCTTGAACTGCGATGTAGGCATACTTTATTGATAGCTACACTACACATAATGACAGTGGCAGTCCAACATTTTGGAATATAAATTCGGTGCGCACAGCTTCATGTCCATGAGATTTGCATTCGTGATTTCTACGGACACTGATACATTCAAGAGGAACGAACAAGTATAGACCCCTTGAGTCTCCTACTTGTTCTCACCAACCAGTTGGTTCCTCTCCCCAATATACTCTGTCCTCGAAACTGGCTCTCACTCCCCAACCATGGTCTTCCGCTGCCCTGCTTACTCCCACCCCCCACCCATGGTCCTCCTCTGCCCCGTTCGCGACACCTCCCCAACCAGCTCCTTCTGCTCGTCCCCAAAGCCTGCCTTCTTCATAGGGCTGTTCGAGGTGCTGGGTCGTGTATAGCATATTCTTCTCCTCCTCCAGTCCACGAATCCTCTCCCGCAGCTCGTAAACTTCTCGTGACAGACTGCGTACCACGATGCGAAGATCATCCTTTTCACCATTCAAACACCAACCTCGTCGAGACTGGGTTCAGCGTTGAACACCGCAATGCCCTGCGGATGACCGGTGATTATGAAGAACCTGGCGAGGCCGCCGTGCGGATTAATCATTACAAAGTATGGTGAAGAATTTGCGAGGTCGTTGAGTGGAGTTTTTCCACCCGCTTTTGCGTTTCGAAGAGCTGCGCGGCGTACTGCGCTCCCTCGGGTCTGATCTCTCTGGTCATGCGTGGCCTCTGAATTGGCAGCCATATCACACCCAACTGCCAATCTCTGCACCCGTCCTGTGCACTTCTCCATTTCCCATCATGGCGATGAGTTGCCGGCTTCGCTTGGTCGCACGAGGACCCTCTCTGCCTCCCGACGCTGGTTACCATATCTCGCCGTGATTTCTGGAATTTGGAGCGCATATGCGAGGTCTCTCCACCGCCAGCATGGCAGCTTCGCTTGGAAGTTTGAACCTTGAGAGGCTTTTTCCGCTTCTGTGGTTAGGGAGTCATCGCGTTGATCGAGCTTGTGCTCAAGTAGTTCTTTGATCGCGACATCCATGGCGAGTGCGTACGCGTCTAGAGGTTTGTTGTGCGACATCTGAGAATATGCGTTAGGTTGGAAGAACAAGTCATGCTAGGCGTAGAAACGCGAATCGTATGCGTGTAGTTGGGTTCAGAATGTGTGAGTGTGTGAGTGTGCTCTGTACACGGCAGGAACATAAGCAAAAGGAAAAGTACCAGCATCACCGTTTGCATAGCATGACTGACACCCCAACGGCTCATCTCACAGATGCCATACTCACCTTCACCATCCTCTTAAATCCATGCCGCAATAGCCCGGGAAGAACATCATGTCCACCGCGCATCCCAACAAAGTCTCCACACTACTCTTTTCTTGAATGAGCGGAATGCCCAATACGTAGTGACACCGACTCAGTTATCTATACCCACTTAAAACTTCTACTGTCCAACACCTGTAGCCACAGTAGCAACTCATAAAAGGTATAAATAGTCTAAATCAGCAAGTATACACCACACAATCCAAAGACATCCACATCTAAAACACCAGGCAAAAGGGAAGAAAAAGCGGGACCAACATTCAAAACAATACACAGTTTCCACCACTACAAAAACCATTCAAGGTATTATATACAACTAATCTTTCATAATCCCATCAATCATCAACATTCGCGCGGCTATGCCGCACACAGCCCCTTGCCCCTTTTTTTGCCTCCTACTCTCCATCACGTCATGGTATCAAGCACCTCCAACACATACTCCGACACTCCCAATCTCCCAACACAACGCTCCACCCCCCAGGACCCACAATCACATAACATAAAGCAGGTCAACATCTGGTCCGGTCAGCACCAATTCCTCTCACCACACGCGTAACAAGACAGGATTTTTCAAGCAGTTAACAGGGAAGTAGAGGAAGAGGACATACTCAGCGGATGACTGCAGCTCAACTGCGGCTTCTGAGCGTATTTACCCTCGAGCTCATCGCGGATGCTGTTGAGCAGCTGCACATAGCTCTGATTAGGGTTTTTGCGGAGCGAGGTGATGAAGGCCCAGGACATGGCGCCCGTGGCTTCGCCGCCAATGGAGGCGTCGGCTCTGTTTGTGTTTTTGTTAGCATGGTATTTTCTTAACCTGCATCTGACCCCTCCTCTCATGTTCTAGATGACTCGTGGGCAATACAGAATCAAGGAGTTACTCACGAAGTCTGCGTATCCTTACTGCCACTCCACATAATCACATCCGCTGGACTCGTCTTGGTCCGCAGATTCTTCTTATAGACGTCATCCCCACTCACTGCCTTTTTGAACAACGACGTCGCACTCCCAATCATACTGCCAATATCCCCGCGCGCGTAGCTTGACACGATACCCAAAAGACCCTGGCCCGCTTCCTTGGCCAGGTTGGGCTCCTTGAGGACACCCTGGGTGGAGTAGATGTAGGGGAGATCGAGCGCAGAGCCCGAGTGGCAGGAATCGAAGATGGCGGTTAGCCGTACACCGGGTTGTAGGCCTGCGACCATGATGCGGTGCATTTCGTCGTCGACAATGTGGCCGGCGGTACGGAAGTCGACGGGGTAGACCACTTCATCGTAGCCGTCGTCTTCGTCGCCGTCGAGGTCCTTGGTTTGGCCTCCGTGTCCTGTTGAGATTAGTACAACTTCACCGTCTTCCCAGACGTGACTGCATACCTGAGTAGTGGAAGAAGAGCGAATCGTTGGGCTGCGCATCCTTGACCAACCAGTGCATTGCTCGCAGTATATTCGCTTTTGTAGGCTGGCTCATGGGATTCTGCTGGTCGTCTGTCAACAGCACCATATCCTCCCTCTTGTATCCAAAGAACTCGTTTAGGTATGTGCTCATGTTCTTCACGTCGTTGATACATCCGCGCAGTTGACCCCGTTGACCAAAGTAGTTGATGCCAATCAGCAGCGCTTTCCGCCGACCGTTACACGCAGAGTATTGGAAGGAATAGCCGTTTGGGGCGCCGTGGCCGAAGTTTTGGGCGCCGGTTGGGGGTGGAGGAGGCGCTTGTTGGTTTCCGTGTGTCCATTGGTTGCTGTTGATTGTGGGCATCATGCCTGCTCAGCTGTCAGCAATGTCCGGCCGTTGAGATGTCTCGACATACCGGGGCGACCTTGTTGCTGTGGCGGCGGGGCCTGACCTTGCGGTGGTGGTGGGCCGTAGTTGCCGTACTGCTGTGGAGGCGGGCCCTATACAGGATCACTCAGCACCCTACCCGCCATGTCTCACCCAGCTGTACTCCCACATGCTACGTACCTGATTGTACCCATACTGCTGCGGCGGAGGTGTCGGTTGTCCATAGCCACCATAGCCTTGTTGTGGAGGCCTGCACCCGTCAGCACTCATCCCACCCTACAATCCACGCATCACTTACGGAGCGCCATAGTTCTGCTGTGGTGGAGGGTAACCTTGTGGAGGCGGGGCACCGTAGCCATTCTGCGGCGGCGGAGCACCGTATCCGTTGTTGTGGTACTGCTGTCCTGGATAGTAGGACATGATGCTTCAAGATGTGTGGAAGTCGTCGCAACAGAGGCTGCTTGTCGTTGTTGCAGTTGGCGCGTCGCGGCCGAGAAGCCGAGGAATAGGCGTGAGTGATCAACACGCCGTGACGTTCCCGGGCCGGCTCAGTCTAGCTCTTGAAGATGGCAGATCTCGCGAACGACTAGGCTGTGAGAAATAATATACCGAGCAAGTATCGTGTGGCGAGGTAGAAACCCTTTCGTGGGATTTCGTATTAGGGTGCGGCTGACAGCTGCAATGGCACGTCGTCGAACAAGGTGACTGAGTGGCGCGGGGTTGTGTGGTCGGCACGGTCAGCTCCTCTCTCTTTCCAGCTCCGCTCCCAAGGCTGAACGTCCCAGATCTGACAGCTAGCCAGTAAGCAGGCGAACGAGACAACGGAAGCGCGGCAAGTGCAGCAAGGATGTGTGCTTCTAGTAGTCTCCGGAATCCGGTGTTCCCAGAATGATCTCGATTGATGTGCTAGCTAACGGGCGATGGTTCAGAGGCACTGGCGATCACTCTCGATAATAAGAGACTCCCAGGAAAATCAGGGGCGTGGCGGAATAGGCAAGACAACGGAGATGATAAAAAAAAGCACGAGAGGGCGATGGACAGGATGCGTTAGAGGGGGATGGGAAAGGTCTGGGAATGTTCAAAATGGGTGGGTCTGATGGCGTTCTGCGGCATCGCTGCCTCGTGGTCGTCGACGCAAAGAGATCAGACCAGCCACGCAAGAGCGCATGTTGCTCCACTGCATCTGCATCGTGCGTGCGGCTTCACCTCCGCTAGTCGAGCCACGACGCGTGCGGCACAAGCAAAACCATACATAGCCCCATGTAGCCCGTACCCTAAACCCATAGAGTAGCCCTACTACAGACTTCACCATCCATGCCCAATCTAGCAAAAGGCCTCACACGTGTACCCCAACACATCAACCCACTCCTCCTTTCCGCGTCAACATAATATCCAATTCACAACTTTACCACACAAGTTCTAATCTCCAGACACCCCCGCTTCTCCCGTCCTTCCCATGCACGGCAACATCCCGGTGCCGCATCTTCGCCCTGCTCCGCCCTCTGATTCGTTCTAATCACGCGCATGCTTGATTTGGACCTGTGTCGGTTATGAATCAGGCATGGACGAGGCTTGCAGTGGCTGGAAGCGTGCAGTGCGTGCGTGGGATGCGGATACGCGAGCGGCAACACCGAAGGGAAGAGCTAGGTTGTTGTACAATAGTACTCTTTTGGGGGGAGCGTGCGGGTACTGTGCATGCATGTAGTCCATAAATGGGTACTGTGTATTGCGAGATTGGTGGTGTTTTGGGAGATGAATGCATGTCGTCCAGGCCGTGGTTAGTTGATAGTAATAGCTAGACTGGAACAAATCTACAGTCAACTTGTGAAAGTATCTCAAGTCCGCTTTCCACTAACATACGAATTACTTATCGTATTTGACTACTACATTCGCAACACATTCCTTCTAAACATGCCTTGCACGCTCCCTATCTCTATTCTCCTCCCAACCAAGAAACCTCCATACCTAGTGGTCTCCAACGCACCGCACCCAAGCCCCCAAGCGCGCTAACAAGGGTCCAGCCCTTTCCCCCCCACCCTCCCAACGCAAAAGATAGTGGCTTGCGTGCTGGAGTCGCTAAACAACAGCTTGCCCGTTTCCGTCGTTGTTGTGGTGTTGTGATTGGGTGGTTGGTATTGGTGGGCGCAATGGGAATGTGATGGATGGGAATGATGAAGACTGGTAGGTGTGTGAGAGGTGAGGTTAGGGCACGCCTTGTACGATGGACTTCTCGTAGGCTGTGTGTGCGGTATAGTAGTATGCGTGTCATAATATATAGATCTGGTGATGAAACCCTGCATACATTGGTAAATAGTGCGGCTGAAGAATGCGTTGTAATGATCCGTATACTGTTCCTCTACCAGGAACTGACGACCCTCGTACCCCAAAAGAACATCCATGTACCTTATGAAGCTTCATGTCAATCACGCAAGGATAAAACTATGCAAGTTTCAAGAAAGTCTTTACTTGGAGTCTACGGGGGTATAAATATTCTCGCCAAAGAGGAGGCCAACCTCGCACTGCCTCAACGTCTACACTACAAGATATACGTCTAACAAGGGGCAGAAACGCACAATGCACAACGCTATTCTACCACATGCATCATGAATCCGTAAAACGAAAATGAACCCAGAAAATGGTAGCGAGGCGAAACGCGCAGAGGGACTCTATCAGTGCGCTAGACTGAGAGTTTCAAAAAGAAATGCTAGTAATCGTAAAGTACAAAGCGCTTCGGTGGCGCCTTAGAACATGCCCTCCAATCCAAAAGGTCGTACACTTTTGCCGATGCAACGGTTGTACAGAAGCGCAAATCGCGCGAGAAGAATGGAAAGCAGATCGTAGAATATTACAACAGAGTAT
This sequence comes from Plenodomus tracheiphilus IPT5, assembly GCA_010093695.1. Lineage (NCBI taxonomy): Eukaryota > Fungi > Ascomycota > Dothideomycetes > Pleosporales > Leptosphaeriaceae > Plenodomus > Plenodomus tracheiphilus. Next base: position 199,463 of record MU006303.1, read on the forward strand.
TGCAGCGCCATAAGGATCAGGTCAAGCCACAGAATGCGCTCGCGGTCGCAAACACGCCTTCGACGAGTGTAACCGTCGTAAACGCCGCATGGTACGCCGAAGAGGTGTAAGACCTGGATGAACAAAGAAAAAAACGTGTCAGTGTTACTATACACGACAACGGAGCGATGATTACGTGTGAGAGAGTAACCCTTGGGGCAGGGAAGGATTCGTGGGGGACTTTTGTGAGGTGGATTCGGAAGCGTTGGGGGCTTCTTTCGCACCATCTTCTCCTGTAGCCTTGGTGCCGTCGACGGCTTCTTCCGCTTTGGCAAGCTCCTCTTCGTGGGCTTCGCGCTCGGCGTAGATTTTTTGTTTTTGGGTTTGAGCCATGGTGAGGGTGTCGATGTAGGTTCGGAACTTGACAATCTCTCGGAGGAGGTATTGGGATTTGCGTTCCCAGTTGGCCATGGCACGGGCTGCATTTGGATGGCGTGGGGAGAACTGACGAGATGTTAGCATCGTGTTGTGTCCAGTGACCTGATGAGTACTTACTGCGATCAGCAAAGGCGCCCTCAGTTCGTTGTGATGGGCCAGTTCGCTTTCTATGTTCTTAACATAGTCGGTCAGAGCCCTCAGCTGATCCACCTCCATCAGGTTGCTAGCCATCATGCTTGAAGTCGGAGGGCTCCAATCAGAGAGCACAACCTTGTCACCGGCAAGTCTTGGTCTGGGTGTGCCCGAGGCATGGTCGATTGAGCTGCGAAGCGAGCTCGTCACACTAGGACGCGGCATGTGGCCCTTGACTGATGGAGTGCTGTCATGTCGGATGAGAGCTGGGTTGATCACAGTGTCACCCCATCCGTACTCCATGCTACTGACACCGCCCATTAGTGGTTCCTTGGACAAACGCGCTGACCAGTAATTGGCAGTGCATACAAACTCCCTAGCAATATCGGGTGTTCCCACTTGGAAGAGGTGGACGGCACCAGTGGGTAGAGACAGAGCAAAGACGTAGGGCCTCGACTTGGAGTATCCAGGTGGTGGCAGAGCGCTGGCAATCGTTTGTCGGAGCGGGAAGCTTTCTAGCGCTTCAGCATTGTCCATCCAGTTGCCGCCGCCCACAACGCCGCCAGCAGAAGGTCGTAGCTTGCTCTTGTTGCGCACTGACTTGGAGTTCATGTTGAAGGAGAACAAGCGCATGTAACCCTTTTCGACAACAGCAAAGCATTCGCTCCAAGCTCGGTCTTTGGCCTTCTTGTCGGATGACTCTAGATGGTGTTTGTGTTTGAGGATACCTTCCTTGGCCCAGGGTGCTCCTACCAACTCCAGCGTTTCGTCCTCCAGAAGGGGTGCAACACGAGAAAATTCCTCGTCACTAGCAATGGTCATTCCCTCTTCACGGATGATGGCCTGGCTGAGAGCATTGGCGAAACCAATGGCTTGTTGGTAATCGCCAGCAGCAAAGTGCGAGCCCAGGGAGTCCATTGACATTGAGGTTCCCGTCTTGCCATAGGAGTAGCGACTCCATGTACTGGACCCAGCTGGGCTCCACACCGATCCGTCGTCCAGACTAGTACGACTTGATGCAACAGTCGATGAAGGGTACAGCTTTTGCTTTGAGCGATTCTTAGAGGCCCATCGGCTGCCTACGCTGCGGAAGTCGCCTTGTGGACGGCTACGGTAGCTCGCGTTGTCGGATGGAGCTTTGCTCAGTACACTCGGTGTACGACGAAGCATGCCGCTAACGGAAAGGTTGTTGTTCGAAGGCTGGTGATGCACAGCGAGGTTTGAAACACCATGCAGTGGCAGCCGTTGCTTGCGAATAGAGTCATAGAATTCCTTGAGCACAGTCTCGATTTGGAACTCCCAGCCACGCATTGGACCGTTGTAAGGGGTGTTGACGAGTGTGTTAGACTCGCCTGTCGCAGAATCGAAAGATAGGATTCCATCTGATCCGCTTCTAACGGGTGGCCTGATGGACAGGCGGCTACGGGCTCGCTTCTCGGTGGGTTCTTCTGGGACATCTGCTGGGAAGACTGTTGTCTCAGCACCTGGGGAGGTTGGCTCTGACTTGTCGTTCCACGGCAGAGACGGGCGCCTGAAGTGGGTGGATTGCGGCCTCAAGGTCTCGCCGCCCTCGGCCTTGACAGCGTCCTTGCAAACGCGGGTGACAGTTGGAAGCGTGTTCTTGACGAACTGGCTGCGAGTCATCCTCGATTCAATGTCCGCCATGTGGAGATCTGTATTCAACAACAAGATGGAGTAGCAAATAGTATGAACTACATCGACTGCCTTGAATCCATGACTGCTGTTGCACTCGCACCAGCGCTCGGATAAGCTCATGAGGATACGATCAACCTGCTGTGTTTCGGCCTTGAGCACAATCTTGCCGCACAAGTCACGCATCGCTGCGAGAATCGTGAAGCCAGTCCAGTCGAACAGGTCCATGAAGGCCTTTCGGATCCGCGTGCTGCTAATAGTAACGTCGCCCAGCATGGCAGCGGCTTCCGCTTTGAGGACTGCTGAATCCGTGCCACTGTAAATCTGGAGTGCACGTTCGCGGTCCGAGTCGGTCGGCTCGGTGTGCACGGAGTGGTCCTCGACAATGGAGGGCATCGTGTCTGACTCCCGACTTTCGACTTGCACTATGGGGAGGCTTGTGGCGGAGTGGAAAACGTCATTGGGCGATGTGGGAGAGTCGCCTTCGGGCGATGGGGATGGCTTGTCGAGCGACTGTTGGGATGAACGGGCGCCTTCCAGCGGCAGCTTGAGGTCGTTGCTTGTATCACCGACACTAGACTTGGCTTCTGGCAGCGTCGTGTCCAGCCACACGCGCTTCGCACCCGCGCTTGCATGCGATTCTCGGGGCGTCGGGGGCGTCTTATGCTTCTGCGCAGTGAGGACCCAGCCTTCGTCGTCTTCGACCTCGGACGCAGACTGCGACATGGACCCGCTTCGAGACTTGACGGGGTCGTGGGGTGAGAGCAGCTCGGACCGCTGTTCGCCGTGCGTGTTGCGGTCGCTCCTTCCCTCCGACCCAGACTGTTTGGGAGTGGGGCCAGGACTGGGTTTCCGGACTTCACCCACGCCACTGCGCTCCCCGACTGGCGTTTGGCGGCCGCTTCGCTCTTCGTTGCCGCTGCTGTCTGCCAAGAACGTGTCTTCTTGCTGGCCGCCGTGTGCTGACGTGCCGTGCTTCGGTTTCAGCTTCATTTTGGGACTGCCGCCAGCAGCCGGCTGCGCAGTCTTTCCTGGCTCGCCCCGTGACGAGGGCGGCGTCTCGTCCTTTCCACGCGAGTTTGGCTGGACGGTGCGGACCGTCGCGTCTTTGTGCGGTTTGTAGCCAGGAGAGAAGCCGCGCGATCGCTCGCCGCCGGTGCTCTCCTCGGCAGACTGCTGTTCGCGTTTCTCGCGGCTCAGATACGGATCCATGACCTGTCGCAGGCTGCTGACGCCAGGGCTGGGTTGGCTGGGGAGAATCGGTCTCGGTGGTGGGCTGAAGTCCAGTGCCATGACAGGTGGCGGCACGTTCTCCGACATGGACTTCTTCCTTCGTCTGAAGAATGACGACGGCTTCTTCGCTAGGGAGGGTGGTGGTGCTTGTGTTGTGTCTCGCTGTGAGTTTGCCGTTTGTGGGGCCTTGGGCAGTGACTTTAGCTGTGTAGCTGCATGGCTGTTGTTGCTCGGTGTGGTGCGCGGCCGTGTTTGTGAAAAGATAGAGTCGACGTCGGGGACTCGTTGCTCAGTGGAGCTCGCAGCGGTGTCCAACTGCGTGCTGTTCGCGCTGTTCGTGGAATTGGATGGTTGCGGCGAAGGTTTGGATCCGCCGCCAAAGACACGTCTGAAGAAGCCAGGTTTCTGTTGCGCAGTAGCTGCCGGGGCTTGAGATTGGAACAGCGGCTTGCGTGTCGAGACAGTGGGTGATGGCGCGGGTGGATCCTGGAATGACGGTACCGCCGGCAGCTCACGCAACGTACTCGCATTGACAAACTCCTGTGCTTGAGCTCTCATGCTCGGGTCCACCTGACTCTTGCCCTTGCGCAGGGTCCTGTAGCTTGTATTGGAGCGCATGCTATTCTTGCGGCCGAGTGTCTGTGGTGGCGCAAAGTGGGTTTGTGTAGGAAACGTGGCTGGCGACTGCGGTTGTTCTTGCATCCTCCGTGGCCCGGCTGGTATCGTAGGCTCGGGAGCTGCATCGTACTCGTCCGTGTAGTTCTGGTATGCCATTCTGCCCCTGTCAAGAACCGATTCCACCTTGACAGGCGCGTTCCTCGACCGTTCACTGACTCCGCTGTGGTCGAAGCTAGCAGAGCGCTTGCCAAATCCGAGTCGCTGGGTCCCCAGGATGCCCGTCTGGCCAAAGTCCATGCTCGAAGATCCGCTGCCCTTGCTGCCCTTTTTGCCAGCGCCTCTCAGATGTCCTGCTTGCTGTAGCTGTCCATATGGTGCGTTTGCTTGTCTGCTGTTGAACACATCTCGCGTGCTCCCTTTTCTGCTGACGGTGGTTCCAATGTTGTTGCTGCTGTTGCTCCGGCGGGCGCGCGAGTGGTGGGCCGCGTATCGAGTCGTGTCGTCGTTTTGCGCGTCGTAATCAGAAGATCGTGAGGATGTGTAGGTGTGGCCGCGGTGGCGGTTCCCTGGCGGACGGTACGAGTTGTCCCGGAGGAAGAAGTCGTCCTCGCCGTAGTTGGAGTGTGAAGGCCCGCTGTCGCCAAACAAATGCCCCGTCGCGAACTGGTCCAGGGAGAGCAGCATGTTGTCGACGACCGAGTCCCTGACCGTAGCCCCTTCGGCAAAGGAGAGGTCGTGGGAGTCGCGGAGCGGGTTGCGGTGGGCGTCGGTCCCCTGGGTCCTTTCTATAGGCGTGGCATCGTCGAAAAATGTCTCATGCTTGGTCTGGATGGTGTCGAGGGCTCGTGTTGGTTTGTGAGGCCTCGAGGAGCCCGTAGGCGTCGTCGGGCGCGCCGCATTGCGCGTCTGGTCGTGCATTGTGCGGGAGGGCAGTGGCTAGGGCGTGGATGTCTGCGTCGAGTACCTCTCCACGCGACGGTGCTGGAGCATCCTCCGGGGGCGGCCAAGCAGCAACAGGAGGGTTGGATGCAAGCAATTGAACAGCCTCGGGGGGGCAGCCGGTGGCACGCGCGGAGGTAGCGGGACGGTGCAGTGTAGTGCAGTGCAGTGCAATGGCGGGCTCGCGGGTTTGCTGCGTAGGCGCGCCGTTGCTCAGGACGGGTGATTTGGATCTGAACAAGGCGTTGGTAGGCGCATGACACGCGCGAGGAAAGCTAGCGGGCGGAACTAGGTTTGCGCTGCGCAGTGCGGGATTGCGGCCCTGGCGAGGTGGCCCTCAGGGGGTGCTCAGCGTCTCACACAGTCGGTGTTCGTGATGTCGCGACGAGGATGCCGAATAGAGGCACGCGCAAACTGGGTTACGGGGCTGCACTAAGCTAGGCCCTGCGGATCACTGGAGACGGCTTGCGAGGTAGGGCGAAAATGGGCCACGGGCAGATGAGTATGTAGTATGTGAAATAGGACGCGCATGCCCACAGAGCAAGGCGTGGCACGGTGGGGAGGAAGCGTTGGACGCACCGCAGAGCATGCAGGAGAGGGCCAACTAGCGACTTTTGCAGATAGACGTGCAGCACCGCCAAACTTAGTCGTGGGATCCCTGGCCATCCAATACACCGACCGCGACGGTGGGCAGCGGCGGCGAGTCACGCCTCTTGGAAGGCGCCGTGCGCGTCAGACTGGACTGGCTGTTGAGGGCAGACGTGTATGGATACCGTACGGCCAGCGTTCTACAGTATGGTATCTTAACAACACACAAGCACACCTCCCCCATCCACCTTGGCCCTTGGCCGACCAGGTCTGACCAGGGTGACTTGCTAGTAGACTGCAGTAGAGAAGGCCGAGTCCTGCATTGGATGCAGATATGTACACTGTAAGTAGGCATAGGTAGGTCCACAGTATCCTTGATAGACAGACTCTTGCACTCTGGACATGCAATCGTCAGCTTGTCCAGCTTGTCAAGGCTCACCACCACGTACAGTAGCATGTACATACTGATTGATTGATTGATTGATTGATTTGATCCTACTCGGTTTCAGCCGCTATTTCCGCAGCTATGCCCGGAAGCCAGGCGTGGCAGACAGCCGACGCGGTGCAGACGTGGATGTGCACCGCCCCACTTCACCCTCGAAAGAGCCATCTGTCCCCAGAGGCCTGGCGGTGTCTGGCTTCTATCTACGACTATGTACATTTCGTCTCTAGAAGTGACGTATTTGCCTGTGTTTGGGTTCCTTGCATTGTCTTCCTGTGTGTCTGCCGTACTCGAAGCCT
>MU006303.1:206355-280637 GCA_010093695.1 Plenodomus tracheiphilus IPT5
AGCCAGGAAGCCCATCGGTGACTGTGTTGTGTGTATTGTGACCATGATGTTTGAGGAGGGTCTGGGCTCCGTCGTCGCGTCTTGCGTTGTTGTGTTGTGGCTAGATGGCTGCTGCTGCGTTCGATAGGCGTGTCATATTGTGTAGCTTGCTCGCAAATTTTGCCGCTCTGTGTGTGCCGCGGCCGCAACGGTGGCTCTACAGCACCAAATCAACGCAGGGGGCTACGCGATGGTTAGTAGAGACCGCTGCGGCCACTGGCAGACGTGTTCTGATGCTTTTTTTGATGGAAATTCCAAAAATTGAGATACTCGCTGTTGTCGTGTTTTTATGTACATACTGTACATGCCTATACACACTGCAGTAAACCGGAGACTGCAACTGGCCCACTGCAGCTTAGATAAGCTTCTATACGACAATGACCACCAGGCACGCACTCCCAATGCAGCCTGGCGCCACCTCCTGAAACACTGCCGTCGAATGGCATGCTGCAGCCACACGGCGGAATGGCCACTCACCAAGTGCCCCTCGCGCTCGCTTTCTCTGGGCAGGGACCATCCCTCCATGCAGTCAGCCCCCAGCCAATTCACACCCATGTCGTCCCCTCGCCACCTTAACACGTCGGTATATGCTGCCCCATTGCTCCATGACGGAACTTTGCGAGCGACGGCGACCATGGTTCCAGAAATGAGGTCCAAACGGACCGACGCTTGATAGGCCAACATGCCCGGGCCAAATGCCAAGTTGCCAACCGATATTGATGACTATCTGCAATCTTGCACCCTCGACGTGCACCAGAGACTACACACCCATTCGATGACCGCAGACAGGTCATCGTGTGTAGCGCCAGCAACTGCACGCCCTGCTCAGCAGTACCCAGGGGCTGCATGGATCTACACAGCTTGAGACGATGGGTCGCGCCTTCTGTACGACATGCACTCGACCTGCATGCCCCTCCGCAACTTCGGCCTGGAGTGTCATTGTTAGTTTCCGGGCATTTTGCCCTCTTCGAAACATGTGCCGCCCAGACGCGTCCAGAGAACGACTGGCCTTGTCATGGCTTGATTGGAAGGATTCAAACCGCTGTTACACACGATTCAGCCTTGTTTGACCACTTCTTACTTACAATTTCGTCAGCGGTGAAAATCTCCGCTGTCGTGTCGTGCGAATCCTGAACAATCGAGTCGTGCAATTCGCTCAAGTCTACCAGGTCTATCCATCCAAGTTGTACACATACACGCACAGTCTCCGAGATCATTACCGACTACCGGTACATTTGGAGGTAATTACGAATACTCATTCGCATGACCAGTCTTGATGCACATCAAACTTTCCATCATCACGGAAACTTCCACTGTGATACTGTACAGTTCAACACGCTGCATCGACTTTTGCCTCTCCATTTACCCCACCATATCTCCCAAACTTCCCCTCATGTCTCAGATCCAACGTTCTCTGTTACAGCCAGGCCAGGGTAGATTACACCGGGATTCCCGAATGCTTATCCCTCGTGGAGTCTCACGTCTGTCCTCGTGACGGCGGATTCCTCACCTGCCCACCAGGATCCTGGAAAAGGCCCGAACAGGGCTGCACCCGTTCTCATCTCGATTGGCGAGAACTCTATGAACTCCACAATTGGCCGTTCTTGCCGCATAACTCTGCCTTTCGGCCTATGTGTGCAAAAAGATTGGTAGAGCGGGACGTTGGACAAAACTTTCTCTTCTCTGAAGCATAGACGTGTTTGTTGCGCGACCTCAATCTGGATTCAGGTGAACGATGAACAGGGAGTAGCACGCGTCCATTAACGTCGTGGTAGATGGTGATTATCCTCGCGGCAAACATGGGCGCCGTGACGATGCCGATGGTCGGCTTCAAGCATTATAACGAACTGCGAGCAAAGCTTGAGTCTCTTTCAGTATCTCACCTCTGTGTTATTCCATCCTTCCAGTTGCTAACCGTATTTCATTGTCTCAAATTATTTCACCCCCGCTATCTTCCATTACCTCCTCTGCGCTCACACTTACTCAAACTCCTCCGTGACCTCCTTTACAACACCCGTTCACTCTCTCATGTTCCCCACCACAATCCAAACCACCATGCAAACCCGTTATCACGCTCTTCACTCGTCCAGTGTGATACATGTGCCTTCACAACACTAATTCCACAGTACCACTAGACATGAAAGCGGGCTCGCCTTTGCTTGCGCCTTACATTTTTGTACCTACGCTCTGACACAACCACTCTATCGCCCCACAACCAGTGTATCACACACTGGCTTATCCCAGCTCCACCACGTAGATGGCTATAAAAGTATTATATACATCGACCTGTTGTAGATCTTGTCTGCGTGGACGCAAGCTCCTGTCACACCAAACACTCCAATTACAGCTCTTCGTATTTTCAACACCAGTGACAGCCGCACTTGTTTGTTCGTTGATTTTATGAATTTAAGTTCGTCAACGTTAACGCCGTTAGTCTCCAGCAGTGTAGTCGTCTTTAGCTCTTGAAGCAGAGGCAACTTACTACTTTTTATTCTAACGCTGCTAACTGTTGTTAAGCGATATTAATAGATGCAACGGCAAGGAATGTCCATTGAGACGCTCTTTGCATGGAACGATTGCTAGTAGACTTAAGGTTGTTTGCATAGGTCCCGCTATTGAGATGTGACGTGCTGAACGTTGAAAGGTAGAGGAGGCTGTTAATAGACAGGAGGAGAGAGGGTCTCATATTTGCTCTTGTCAAAATGAATTAGATTGACAGATTCTACACTTGCAAATGAACACTACCCACAGTTAGGTTAATAACTGGTCAGATACGAATATTATACACTTCGTACGGGAAAGAAGCTAAAAATAACATCTCACCTATAGTGATGTCCTGTTATGTACCATGACATCCACGGCCTTTGAGGTCCTATGTGTGAAGTTCCCAGGACCCTGCAGTCTCATAGCCCGTACGTAAATCCCGCACCGTCATATTCAGGCTGCTGCTTTGACCATCTTGCATGTTGAAAGCAGCATGCACAGTAGGCCGTACGTCTGATGTGTGCAGCAGTGACCAGAAGCGCATGACGCGTTATTTGTTCTCGATGTTCAGGTCGGGCCCCGGACCAAGGCGTAGTCCTCACAAATCCCTCTTCTCCCCCCGCACATGACCAAGTCAATTCCACCCAAAACGATGCATCCAGTTCGTCTAATGTCTCTGGCAATCACACTAATAGTGAAGCGGTGAAAGCCCTGGAGGTCTCTCGCAAGTGACGTCGATCGTGATAAGGAGCTACAGATCGTCGCTACTCCCGTTTTCGTTAGCGTGTTCCAGTTCGCCCCAAATCTACCGTTAGTCCTGCACTTGGGCATCTCAATCCTATGCTTCCTTTTGACGTCTTATCAACACCTCTTCCGATTGCACTACGTGCCAAGACTACACGAGCCTTGCATTGACCCAGCAGGACCTCATATTGCGCATCGTATCCTCGAATACACCAGGTCGAACACGTACCAATTGCCCCACACCTCGTCTATCCCTTCCATTCTGGGTGCGTGCATATGAGCTTGTCTTCCTTCGCTTTGGACTGTACCCAATACTGGGCTTCCCGGATTACGTCCATCCACTATATCCTTATTAAATAGTATTCCGTGCCTCATATGTCAGGCCCAACCTCCAACCCGGACTGGAACTCCAGTGGCACTGGAAGCGCAGCATACGGAACGTTTCCCCGACCACGGATAAATTCCAATCAAAGTAGTCGAGACAGTCGTGACAGTCAAGACAGCGCAGCACGCAGCAATGGTGGTGAAGTCTCGCCGAAACGCAGACCATCACCATCGCGCAAACCGTCAAGACATATAGAATTCCGAAAGTACTTGAAACGGCCGCATCTTACGGAAACTCAACGGACGCTGAGTGATGCTCTGCGCGCGGCGAAGAGTAGGGTAGAGCAAGAGACTTTACTTCCCGATGACGAACATGCTGGTGCTGATGGATGTTTCAATGGGCAAGGAGAGCCTGTAGGACTAAGAGACATGCTTGCGCCTAATCCAAACAATGATTTGAGAGTGTACTTCAACATTCACCGGTATGTGTTGGGTTCGGCCGAATTCAGTGCTAGTACTGACTGTAAACCAGCATACGACGGCTCGTACTAGCAGTTATCGAGGACCCTTACTCAACAGAACAACTCAGAGAACCTCGAATGAACGTTTTGATTGTAAAACCGCTCGTGGATCGTTTATACGACGAGGACGACATCTCCATTGTCTACTGTTTATTAGTCAACCGCATGCAATTCCTGCGCGAACAGCAATTCCAGCATCACCATCAAACCGTCGATTTGACCCGCGCAAACCTCTGTGAGCTAGTAGCCATGAAAGTCCTGCGACGACACGACGAGGAGAGCACGGGAAAAGCAGGTCTACTTCTCCTTGCGCAGATTCTCGTGGCACCCTTCCAACCATTCCAAGGCGCACCAGAGGAGCGTTGTCCGGCGCGGCATGTGTCTGAATACCAGGGCCAGGGTGACAACGAGGGCAAACTAACTGCACTCGAAGTCGCCATCGTATCGGAGAGCAAAGTCTTGCTCAGTAGCTCTGCGTCCCAAAAGGTCATCGATGCGGTGTATCGAGGTCGCATTGTCTACACGCCAACGACCTTCATCGACATCATTCCAGATCACTACAAATACAAGCCCATCTCACTATACGATCCCCGGAAAGCGCCACTCCTAAATCAATATCGCCTCATGGTGCCTAAGACACGCAACATGATTGAGGTGGTTCAATTCATCATCCTGCTAGCGCTGTACAGTTGGTGTATGACAGTGCGAAAAGACCACTTCCTCACCAACGCCGAGATTTTCTTCCTACTCTACGGGAGCGGCTGGGTCCTAGACGAGCTCACATCATGTCTCGAGCATGGTTGGGAAGTCCACACGCAAGAACTCTGGGCCTTTCTCGACGTCACCTTCGCCGCCATCTTCCTCATCTACTTTGGCATGCGTTGTCACGGCTGGTCCACTGGCAACGACGAAACCGGACGTCAAGCCCTCGATGTTCTAGCCGTTGCATCCCCCATCCTATTCCCCCGCATAGCCTTCAACCTCATGCCCGAAAACATGCTCTTCATCGCGCTCCGCGCCATGGTCAAGGAGTTCACAGCCCTCAGCCTAATAGCATTTTGGTGTTTCGGCGGCTTCCTCCTCGCGCTCAAATGGCTCAGCATCAGCAACCCTGCCGTCGGCTACGAAGATTCCCCAAACAGCATCACAATCTCCAAATGGATGCTCTGGATCTGGTTTGGCCTCGACGGCCAAGGCATCGACGAAGCCCCCGGCTTCCACGAGATCCTCGGCCCAACCCTAATGGTAATCTACGCCTTCCTAGGCAACACCCTCTTCCTCACCGTCCTCGTCTCCATCCTCTCCAACACCTTTTCCAAAATCGCCGCAGACGCCACGGCAGAAATACAATTCCGCCGCGCAGTCTTGACCTTTGAAGGCGTAAAATCAGACTCGTTGTTTGCCTACCGACCTCCCTTCAACCTCCTAGCCTTCATCATCCTCCTCCCGCTCAAATTCCTCCTCTCACCCCGCTGGTTCCACAAGATCAATATAACAGCTGTTCGCATCCTCAATTTCCCCATTCTCATCGCAATCGCGTACCACGAGCGGCGCGCACTCTGGCGTCCGCGCCGCCGCTTATCCGTGTCTGGTCCCGGTCCTAGTAAGCGCTCAACGTGGCTGTGGGAAAACGGCTGGTGGAGCTGGAAGAAGATGAGTCCGCATGCGGATTTGCAGGCTGTGTTTGAGGAGGAGCCGCCGATGGATGTGGTGAATAAGATTGAGGAGGAGGATGATCTTGAAGATGCGATTTTGGAGAATAGTTTTGCGGCGGCGGCGGGGGCGGACAGGAGGAGTGTTAGCCCGGGGAGTGCGTTGGGGAGGCGGAGGAGGTTGAGTAGTGTGTGGCCTGGGCCTGCGGCGTAGGTTGTGATGGGAGTTGTGGGTGCTGGCTTTTGGTGAATTGTAGAGTTGCGTTTGGAAGATGGTGTGGTATCAAATGGTTAAGGATGAACGATTAGATGCGACAAGATTCGATCAGTGATAAGAGTTGGTACACATAGACGCCGCTACCTCTGGATGATATCCATGCTACTTAAATATTGAAGTACTCGGACCTGACCTCATAAATGCTTGTCAGCCAACGTCTAACCTCTCGCCAGCCCGGTGCCCTTTACACTCCCACTCGAGAATGTGGCCTTGTACTTCCTGTCCATAGCCTTGGATCTCTGCTTACTGGTGATGCCCGTGCGATCAGTCGTAGGTTGTGCAGCCATGAAGCTATCAAATTCGTCGTCGCCCTCTTCACCCTCTACCTCACTGCTATCCTCGTCCTTGTCCTGTTGAACCTTTGAAGTCATCGGTGCGGGCTCTGTCCGTGCTATCCGTTGTGGCGCTTTCTTCTCATCCTCGCTATCTTCATCCTTGGGCGTGGGATTGGCAAAAGGCTTCGAAGCAAGAACACGCCGTCTCAACTCCGCCATTTCTTCCTCGTCATCCTCGGATTCAGGCAGATCGTATGGATTCCGCGGATCCACTTCATCTCCATCATCTTCCTTGTCCTCACCATCTTCACTCCCATCCTCCCCCTCGTCATCATCATCATCCTCATCCTCATCCGACTCATCAATAACCCTCCTATTCATATTCCCACCCGCCCACTCGTCCTCCACACCCCCATCCTCCTTCGCCTCCCGACTCTCATTCCACTCCCGCTCAATCTTCGCCAACCACACCTCCTCCGCCTTCTTGATCCCCTCCTCATCCTCACACGCCGCATACCGCTTCAACAGCGCCGCATTGATATCCAAAAATGCGCGTCCATACGAAAACGTACTCAATATACTCTCCGCCCACTCGGCATGCCCGCAAATGTAATAACACGCCGCAAGCGCCTCCACGCAATTCAATCGCCACGGTTTACCGTAGTTTGTCGGGTTCGCGGCAACGAGGTAGGGCAGCAGACGTTCGCATTTGCCTCCGATTCGCGAAAATGGCACTTCGTCGATGCGCTTCCAACTTGCCTCTACAACCGCGGCGCCGTATTGTTCCATGATGGGCTTGTCTTGCGGACTGAGTATCTTGCGCGCCTTGGGGCTTACGACGACGCCGGCGAACTTTTGGCCTACGTGGAGTTCGCGCATCATGCCGAGGCGCATGAGCCGTTTGCCTGAGCAGCGCTTTGCGTCGCAGTGTCCGAGGTCCCAGCATGCGGCTTTGTAGGCGGGTTTTTCGGGGCGGGGGCCATCGTGGGAGTCTTGTTCGTTTTCAGAGTCGCGGCGGGGACGAGGTGGGCCGCGGGCTTTGGCAGGTTTGTTGAATTTATTGTTGGCCTTGAAGTCTTTCTTGTGACGGACCATGATGAGCGACTGAGGGGAGGAGTATGTAAGGGCGAGGGCTGGTTGGAGAGAAACGTTGGTATTGGAGACAAACTTTGGGAGGGGCAAATCAGTCACTTCACAAGGTTATCGATAAGCTAATTTCAGGGTCGATGACGTTGTTCATTGCATCGCATCGTCAAACAACATGGAGCAGGCGATTGGAAAAGACTGGATAACAGTACTTCCTTCCCATGATGCCCTCAGATCAGATCCAAGAGCTCTTCATGCCGGCCTTTGTAAAACAAAAATGCTATGAAACACCCAGGCTTGGGATCTCGCCCATTTCGTTCTTCTGCTGACCACCAAGTGAGTAAGAAGCTTTCCACCTCATCTTAACACTAGCCCCTGTTCCTCTTTGTACGTTGTTCACTCGAATGTTTTGAGTGATACCAAACTTTTGGTTTGGCGCCAGATTGACGCCGGACTGCGGTTCGAGTTGGAGTTGTGCACCCTAAAGATTGTTAGTCGATTCCAATAAGGCATTACACATATACGAACCTTGGAAGCTGCCACCTGCAGTGTGAGTCCAGAGATGGCCAAGGATGTATTATTAGAAATTCGCGACTGGATCAACAGAGCTGTGTCGTTTTCGCGCGAGACGTTGAAAAGCACGTTGACTGTGGTGTTGGTCACGGTGATTTCTTTACTCGAATCTGGCACCGACGAGGCAAACGTCCATTCGTCGTCATCAGTAGTAGCCCCGGCACCATCCTGCACCGCATTAGTAGACGGAGGAGCGATGTCACCACCTAGTAGATCGACCGCAGCGGCGCCGGCTGGTGGAGGCTTGACTGATTGTTGATATTGAAACGGAGATGCTTGTCGCGGTGCCGCAGCCAAGGATGCGAAAGGATCAGGTGTCCGCGCTGGTTGAGCAGGGGTTTGAGCAAAAGAGGCAGGTGAAGGTGTCGATGTTTGCGGGGGTGTGGGCGTTGGACCTGCTGCAAAGAGATCATTGATCGCTTGGGCAGAAGCTCTTTGCTGGGCGTGAGACCTTGGAATCGCCATGCCAGACATACCAAGAACTGCCAAAAGTTAGCACGAGGTCATTCAGTGGAGACTCCAATCGCACCTGAGCCGTTTGATCCTCCTAGGGAAATGCTACCAGACTGCCCGTAGTTGTCTCCACTTAGCGACAAGCCTAGTAAATCATCTTCCAATGCATTTCCTTTGGCCGCCGGCTGTTGTGACGTGGCTGCTGGCTCTCCAGCAGCAGAAGGCGTAGGCTCTGGCTCCCCAAAGTCGATCAGATTCAGCGTATTGTTCGGACCCTGTGAAACTCCAGCACCAGTGCGCCCAAGCGTACCCTGGGGTATCTTGTTTGCAGCTTCAATGTCTCCCTTCTTGAATAGTTTGTATCGTTCTATCGTCCGGTGTATGCTATCATTGATTTCGAAAAGCTTCGCCACTGCTTCATGGTCTTCTGAGTCTTCTTCGCACATCTTCTGGATTTTTGGCTGGGCGCTTTGTAGCGCATTGGCAAGTTCCTGTCCCAAAGTCAGTCCACTGGTGCCTGAAAGTGGTCGCCAGAGGTTCTACCTCAAAGACATCGCCTTCCTTGATCTCGTCGCCGGGTTTGTATCCCTGCAGCATTTCCTCCAGTATCTTGGCCTTTTGCTGAATCCTCCCAACTTCCTCAGCGGCTTTCGCACGCCAATTCGTCTTGTTCCTTGTATCGTATCCGGCCATGACTTTCATGAGCTTGTTCGCCTCCTGTAAGTCTTGCGGACCTCCACGTCGAATTAATTCCTGGAGTTTTGCAGATTGTGCTTCGCGTTCCTCCGCCTCCATTTCCTCTGCGGATCGAAGATTCTGCCCGGATTAGCCCTCGAGTTCCATGACTTCGCCGTGAGAAACGTACGTCGCTTGGGTTGAGAACTGCTGCATCCTCTTTTCGTACTTCTGGAAATATGTAGCCTTTGTAACTCAACAACCTGTGCATATCCCTGATAAAGCCAAGATCGTCCTTGTATCTTGAAGTCTGACATATTGTCTGCCGCCATTCTTCTATGAGTTCGAGGATCTTGTTCTGAACGCGTGACGAGTGTATCGGTGGACGCTCTGGGAACCGGCGAACAAGCTCGTTGAGGAATTCCTTGGTGCTGATCTGAAGGTGGAATGGGTAGCCGCAGTTCTTTACGCATATGTCTAGAAGCTATATGGTGGTCAATAATCGCAGGCCAACATGGGGCGCGCAGCGTACATTGAGCGCGAGTAGAGCAACATTCTGGTTGCGATGGTTGACATAGTGCACGATCGTGACGGCCGCTTCCCGAGGTCTGTATAGCCGTGAGCGATTCGTACTAGGTTCGGCGAGAGGTAGAGCCTACGCGGAACCTTTCTTGCTGTTGATCAAGTCGGAGATCTCCAGGTTCAAGGCGAGGTTTGGCTCGAAGTTTTGCGGGTCGCAGGCTTGTACTATTGGGGAGTACGTAAGCCATTGTCGTCAGTAGGCATTTCGAAGGTGTGCATACTTATGAAGCGCTGCAGCGGAGAGCTTGGGGCTTCCCCGAATGCGCCGTAACGATCCCGGGCGGCCATGCGCGCAGACGCTGCCTCCATTGCGCCGCCGGTGACTCTTGGTGTTATAGACTGCAAATGGTAGGAGGATAGCTCCCGGGCGATTTGACACAGAACAAATGGCCGTAGCGAGCTGCTGGTGTGAATGGCTGTATGCAAGGATGTGGTGGGGGACTCGGATGGTGACAGCCTTAGAAGTGTGGCTTGGCACCCTAGCTGTCCTACGTAATGAGGCTGCTCTGGCACAGGTAAACATGGGTCTCAATCTGATGTCCCTTGAAGCCACGTATTGCCATGGCCAAGATCAAGGGCCTATGATATTCGCGCATAGTACTATTGTGTCTAATAACTTTTGGGTCAACCGTGTCTCGGAGTTGACAGGGTCAGATTGCTGTCATCATTGACAATCATGACGGCCACCGACTGAGTTCAGATCAGATCAGCCAATAGTCCTTGATCAGATACGCCGCATAGCTGGACAATCCCAATAGCACAGCCTGGGTACCATAGAATCCAATGGGCCTGCCCACTCCAGACGATTCGTTAAGTGTCATACCGAGCTCGACATGACTGACACGGAACGCGAAGAGGGCGCCAAGTGCATAGTTAATGTACGATCTAAGAACGATTAGTGTTATGCATGAGTACGTTCTGAACATTGTAACCAACCGGCGGGCACCATTGAGCTCAGCGAGCAGCGCTACTGCAAGCACCAAAGGCACATTCTCCGCAAAGTTCATCTGCGAGCGGCTGGCTACATATAGCTGATCGCTGGTGCCTTCCTTCGAGTCGATTTTGTCACCCATATAACTATTGGAGAAATTAGCGAGAGACACCTCACAATATCCAAACACACATACGTCTTAGATGTGAGGCGGTGGTAGACGATTCTGTTCTGTAGAAAAATGTAATAAAGTGCAAACGGTGCAACCCAGGTTGCTGTCGCGGGTGCAAGAAGCGGCAAAGGGACACCAAGTCCAACTTTGGTAGCCATACTGGGAGTAGAGGAAGTAGCAATTGGTGTAGAAAGGTAGTTGACCATCGAATAGTCGCTGATTCAGCCGTTGTAGTAGAAAGAGTAGAGCTTTGGAGGGCAGTGGAGTTACTCAGAATCGAAAACAAACAAGTGCCTCCTATGTCGTCATTGAGGATGACTAGCGCAGGGTCTGGACGATGGATGAGTCTCGGATGAACACGCGTTTGTTGCTCTCGAGGTATTCTGGTTGGCTGTACAAGGTAAGGGGAGACCTTATGGAAAAGAAAAGATGATGCATATGTTGCAGCTTACTGTATTGGTATGTATGCCCATCTATGGTGGCGCTTGAGTGACAAGTTAGCTTGCCACTCATGCACATCTTTGCGGTACTCGAAGCGAAAAGTAGATACTGTATACACTCACTTGATATTACATGGCCAAAATGCGCCAGATTGCCAAAAGATTACAGTTTGGAAATGGAATGTCGCCATGTACTATCGAGTCTGACTCTGAGAGTGGATCAGCTTCTATTTCACTGGCAACCAAGATCGGGTATTCGACTGACAGGCTTCATATGTTCGGCATCATTCTCTTTGTTGTCCTCGCGAACCTCTTTGAGCATCTTATCGATTCCTCGTTCGCTGAGAGCGCGCTTTCCATTCATTAGACGCTACAGCTACATCCTAGTAAAGTAACTGACCGAAAGACATTTCTCGTATTGCTGGAAGATCGGTTTGCATTCATCAGAAGTTGCAGTACCCCTTAAAAACTCTGTGATGCAGTCAGTACATCTTTTCTATACGAGACCTGGTCACTTCTTACTCTCGCTGTACCATTTCAGGAAGCAGTTGTCATAGCGTCTGCACTGGCGTTAGGTCATGATATGGTGGCGAACTGCCGACATCGATCATGTACATACTCCTTGACTTCATTGCACTCTGGTGCCAATGATGCTGACATGATTGAGTACTTCTTGCAGCGAGGTGTTCAAGTTGGAGTGACGGTGCAGCACAACGACGTCGCGCCTGCTTCACCCGCTCTATCGATAAGCCTAGCGCCAAGGGTGATTTTCTTGTATGTTTCTTTCTCCCAAACAATGCGCCAGCCCATTCTTCCATTTCCAGCCCATACCTACGACTACTGTCAAGGGAGTCAACGCCCCAGTCTCAAAGACAGAAAGCGCGCGATTAATATGAACAGCCGCTAACCTCGTCATGGACTCCTTCAAGACTCTCCAGGACGAAATCTCCAAGGCTCTCGTGTCTACCACGCGCTCTGCTTCCCGCATCGGCGGCGCAGACATTCCCTTTCAGCGGTCGCTCAATCCGCAAGCCGGCGCGCAGCTCGATGCTCAAAATGCGCGCCTTCTCCACCTCGCGCAGCGCCTGCTTGAAAATGCTGCAGCGAGCTCGGACGCTGTAGGTCCCAAGCTACCCGACGTCGAAGCCGTAGATGGCAATTGGAGGGGAGTCGTTGATGTCATCGACAGCTTGCTTGAGAAGGCCGATACCAGCCTGGATGAGTACACTGGCGTTATCAAGCGATTGAGTCCGACAGGAGAAACAGTAAGAGTGCGAGCTCCCGCGCAAGGTTTCCCATCTAACGACTACAACCAGGCCGCTGTAACATTACGACCGAATATCGCCGACCGCAAAGCCATCGCGAAGCCCCAGCTTCAATTTGATCACATTCCAACCAACGACGAGACTGGCGGCTTCCGCCCGCTGGTGACGGCGAAGCCTCACGCGAAGATCCCGTTAGAGGAATGTCTAAAGACGTTCAAAGACAAACGGGGGCGGGAACAGTACGGGCAACGCAAATCTTCTTCAGCCATCTGCTTACTTTACACAGATATCCCCATCTTTACCAGACCGAAATCGAGACGTACGAGTACCCTCCTACGCTGTACCAGCAGTCCGAGCCGCAACAATACGAACCCTTCGAATCCACTACAGCCATATACGTCGATACTCCTGAGGCGCTCGCATCTATGTTGACTGAGCTGAAGACGGCGACAGAAATTGCTATCGATCTTGAACACCACGATAACCGCTCGTACATTGGTATGGTCTCCTTGATGCAAATCAGCACCCGCAACCAGGACTGGATAGTCGACACATTGAAGCCATGGCGAAGAAAGCTAGAATGCTTGAACGAGGTCTTTGCGGACCCCAACATTCTCAAGGTTCTGCACGGGGCCTTCATGGACATCATGTGGCTCCAGCGAGATCTGGGGCTGTATGTTGTTGGACTGTTCGATACCTATCATGCAGCACGATCACTCGGATACCCAGGCGCAAGTCTGGCGTATCTGCTTGAACGATTTGTAGGATTCAAGGCGCAGAAACAGTACCAGATAGCAGACTGGCGGATACGACCGCTTGGGAAAGAACTTTTCGAATATGCGCGAGCAGATACCCATTTCTTGCTGTATATCTTCGACAATATGCGGAATGAGCTCGTCGAGAAATCTGACCTGTCAAACCCCGAGAAGAATAAAGTTCTAGACGTACTGGAGAAGTCGAAAGAGACGGCTTTGCAGCGTTACGAGCACCCCGTGTACGATATGGAAACCGGCCTGGGAACCGGCGGTTGGCATAAGTTGATAGCGCGTACGCCCGTCCAATTCACACCGCAGCAATTCGCTGTGTTTAGAGCAGTGCATCAGTGGAGAGATAGCCTCAGTCGAAAAGAAGATGAAAGCCCGCTATTCGTCATGCCGAACCACGCTGTATTCTCTGTGGCCCGAACCATGCCTTCGGACAAGTCTGCGCTATACAATGCCGTGCAGCATGTATCACACATCATTCGAGCGCGTGCGGACGACCTTGTCCGCGTAGTTGCAAGAGCGAAGCAAGAAGGAGTAGACGGTCCTGAACTCTACAATGTTCTGAAAACAATCGCAGACATGAAGGAAGCGGAATGGGCTGCCAGATCGGAAACCGTCACAGCACCTGCAGAAGCCACCTCGGCAGCTCCAGTAGTCGAAGTGACGCCTGTTCAGAATACCATTACAATGCCAGCTAGTCGTGCTGCTGCTTCGAAGTTCTGGGGAAAGTTATGGAGTGGGTCGCAACCGCAGAAAGCACCAACAATCAACGTTGACCTCGCTCTGCCTCTACCACCTCTGACGGCAGAAATCTTTGCCGACACAAACGGAACTACACAAACACCACAGGCTGAAAAGCCCAAACATACGTTTGTACCCAAAGAAGACAGACCAGCAGAAGACCAACGAACCGACATGTTTGTAGTCAAACAACTCGGCGGCCGCAAACGCAAGCGCGGCGACGCTCCCGAAGAGTCCTTCTCCGCACCAACCCTCGACCCCATGACCAACGACGAGATCATGCTCGACCAACGCGACGACGGTTCCGAAGACGCCACTCGCGCACAAGAAAAGGCAGCACGGAAAGCTGCAAAGAAGGCCAAGAAGAAGGAGCTAGCTGCCGCATCCACAAATCCCGATGAGCCGGCCTTCGACTATGCCACTGCGCCGTCGGTGCTACATGCCGAGGATAATGAGGGCAAGGACAAGAAGAAAGATAAGAAGAAAAAGAAGAAGGGATTCAATGCTTTCTCTGGTATGACGGACGCACCAAAAGGTCTGCCGAGGGCGCAGAAAGAGATTGCAGGACGGAGTAAGACGTTTACCAAGTGAATCATGGTGAGGGGATCTTTGTTTACCGTGTGTACATATACTTGCATTGCATTGTGATACCTCAGCCTAGGCGTCCCTAGTATCACACAAGTTCAGCAGGCTTCCTTCCCTGAGGGAAGCTCATTCCTACTAGACGTTATTTCTCCTGTTGCATCTTTGTGTATATATTCCCATCTGATCATCCAAGCCTACCAGCACCATCAAACAACCTCCCCATCCAAAACCCGCCAGAATACACCATAGTTCCCCTTGCCATCCTTTCCCCCGTCCGATCCTTTAACATTGTCCAACACCGCAAACACCACTTCGTCCCACCAACCCCCCTGAAACTCTTTCTCTCTAAACACCTCCAAAAAGCACTCTGCAACTTCCTTCGCCGGATTTGCAAAGACACCGCAGCCCAAAGCCCCAAGGACTAATTTCTTGTGTCCGTGAAGCGTCGCAACACGAAGGGTAAGTCTAATTTTCCTCTTGGTCTCTGCGCGCTGACCCTCGTGTTTGAATTTGACTTCCCCAGTGGCATCAGATGTGAGGCGAGGCTGTCGCAGCGCGGCGATGGAAAGTACGCTTACGACTGGGAGGTTGAGTGGAGAAGTGGAGGGTGTGAGGAGGGAGTGGCCTGTTGACATTGAGGAGCGGAGCAGGAGGACGGACGGCGTGTAGATGCAGGATAGTGAGGGGATGGGGTAGAATGAGGTGTTCAGGGAGAGCGAGAGCGAGGAACGGTAGCATAGGCATTCTTCTTGGGCGAGGGCGCCTTTAGACCAGCCGCCGCCGGGAGAGCGCTCGGATGCGAGATTGAGTACTAGGACAGGGGTTGGGGGGGAGGTGGTTAGGGTGGTATTGGATGGGGTGGGGGACGTGCCTATAAGTGGGAAGATAGGCGCGTCTTGCATGATCGTGTCGGTGTCGTTTGCTGTTGGGTAGTGGATGGTTGGCGTCAAAGCTGAGTTCGAAATGGATGCCGTCGTGTCTACTGGGCTCGCCAAGCGTAGATGTGTATGGGCTTTGTAGTTTGGATCAAGTTGCAGCGCAGCATCGAATGTATCCATATTCAAGACTCGAATACGCGTGCCTTTCTGCCCGGCGGATCCGTCATTCGAAGATAAGACATGACCTGGACACTCAAGAGGATCCAGTGCTGTCAGATCCTCGAGGTCATGACTCGAGGACTCCGCAGCGTCGAAGCTTGGGATTGTGCTCAAGATCTTGGGAAGCTCTGCTTTCGTCTCGTCCGCTACGAGCTTGAGAACATCATTGCGACGGGTGTTGTAACCGCGATGATGCTGATCACCACGTCCTCGACCACGAGCAGCGCGTCCATAGCCACCATGTCCACGACGATGCTCAAATGGCTCTTGTCTGGAGTCTGCGTTTGTTCGAGGACGGTAAGGCTGGCCTGGCCCTGAGTTCTCTGCTCGTTCTGGCCGTGAGCTGTCTGAGCGGGATTGTTCTGATCGTGACGGGTTGCCTTTCCTAAGGAAGCCAAGTATGGAGCTTTGATGCATGGTGAGGTTGAGTTGAGAGAACAGTGGGTGAGACTTGAGTATCAAAAGAGTGGGAAAGCTGGAGTCGAAGTAGGTAGACGCTAGTAGGGTGACAGGAGTGGCAGGCTCCAGGCAGACACGGAAGGTGCAGTAACATGGGGGGCCAAAAGGGACAGGGCTTCTGAGCGACTTTCACTCTTACTGGAGGCGGTACATTCACTGGATTGCCCAGAATGGACCCTTGCCAGTGATTGACTAGTAGTGAGCGGCAGCAGTAAGAGACCAACCGGCCTGACTCGGTCGTGGTTCCGCATATGATGTGCATCGAGCCAGGGTTCACTGCGAGGCTTCAGCCCTACGGGAAGCTCGTGCATGTGCCCCACATTCGCTAAGAGGCATCATATGGCAATCGCCATTGCGCGTCTTGCCCGCAACACCACAAACAAGCCATTTTGCCTCTACAAACCCTCTGACCGCAGTCCTCATGTGATTCTGGAACCCAATCACCGGCGAGATGCCCACGCAACTGGCCCAGCCTTCGCCCAAACGCAAGCGCGACCACCCCCCGCCCGTCCCACTGCTGAACACAGCTCTGGCCATACGACCCGCTCCCACTCCACCTCGCAACAGCCCACCGCCCTCTGGAGATGCCGACAGCCCCCGGACTGCGGTCGCGGACCAGCTGCGAGATATGAACCTCGCCTGGACCGCGGCCATCCCCATGTCGCCGCTCACACCGACCGACAATGGCGTACACAAGAAGCCGAAGCTGGACGCAATGCGAGTGGACAGCGGGACATCGTTGAATACGGCAGTCAGGAACGAGAGGGCTATACTCCCCAAGATCGATAATACGCTCGACAGCATTGCGGTGATGCCCAAGTTCGCCGCGTCCAGGGAGATTCCAGAGACCCCTCAGTCGTCGCAACCCCGCATGTTGCCAGATATTGCCTCATTTGCGCAACCTACGACATTCATCTCAGCTCCTACAGCTTCGACAATGCACCAGTCCGAGTTCACCAACCACATGTCTCAGAAGTCAACGTCGTCACACGCATCGCCCCGCGCTCGAAAGTCACTGTCGCCCCCACCTTCGGCGCTCACGTGGAAGGACTCCGAGATCACGGGACATCTAGCCGGCCCCTCCACCGACCCTGACGATGATGGGACTGGCCTCAATGGTATTGGATTCAAGCCAACGCCAGCTTTAGCGTATGCCAGGTCGCAGAAGAGGCGACAACAGCTCAGCGAGTGGAAGCTACGGGAGGTGCGGGAAGCAAGAGCGAAACGAAGCGAGAGAAGAAGGCGCGGTATACAAGGCACGCCATCTAGAGAAACAACAGTCGAACGGGAGTTGCCACCAAAGCAAATCGACGGCAGCAAGAGGACTGTCAAGTTCGCTGTCTGACGAAGCGCAACACAACGAACGAAGTAATAGTAATAACGAGCCGGCGCATCAAAAGGATATGACTGGATCGAATACCTATATGAAAATCTCACGAAATTTGTGCAATCGGCACCGAATGATACGTGTGTGGATTTAGCGACACTGCGCGTTTGGAGTAATGCGCGGTGCAGGAGTTTTGGTTATCGGTACCTTTTGAGCGACCGCTTGAGACAGTCGTTAAGATCAGCTAGTTTGAGAATCCACTCTCTGTATACTTACCATGCTCACCTTCTCATTGTGTAAAGTTTGTTATTCTGGTGACCAGCAACTTCTAGAGTGGAGTCGGCCAGTGCACGTGAACGCGCGCACCTACGACTCCACGGGTGCTTATTGATGGAATTCTGTCTATAAAATGTTTAGGGCCCGCTCACATGTAAGAGTGAACTCCAAAAACTTCTCACTAACACCTGCTCATGCATGATTGTGTCTATATTCGCACTACACACTGCATTCAAGTGTATTGAGCGACGTCCAGAATGACGCGGCCCATGCTTCACCGTCACACCACATCTCCCCAACCATTGTTCTTTACATTCCTCCCACCATAACCCTCAAAATTTCTTGAAACTTCTCATGCTGTGTTGAAAAATCTGAGTCATACTCCAAACTAAGCATTATAGCTACACTCCTCGGATACACAGCGTATTGTCGTCATGCGCGTCTCACGATTCGCGTTGTTGATCCCGCTCGCCGGCGCCACCAGCGGACATGACACACCACAGCCAAAACGCGTCGCAATCATAGGTAAATGCCCCTCCGAATCTCTCTCCAGAAAAAAAAACCAACCATTTGCAGGTGCAGGAGCAGGCGGTGCCTCAGCAGCGTACCATCTCGCGCAATATGCCTCGGACGCCTCCATCCCCATCCACATCACCGTCTACGAACGCAACACCTATGTCGGCGGTCGCACCACCACCGTTTCCCCCTGGGATGACCCCTCGCTCTCCGTCGAACTTGGCGGCTCAATTTTTGTTGAAGTAAATCAAATCATGGTTGCAGCCGCGCAACGCTACAACCTGTCCACCGACTCGCACGACCTAGCCTCCCAACTTGCCTTGCCCGACTTGGGTATTTGGAATGGAGAGGAGTTTGTGATAGTAACTAAGTCTGAGGACTCGTGGTGGGACAAGGCCAAGTTGCTCTGGCGCTATGGTGCTGCGCCGCTGTGGACGAACAGGCTCATGAAGAGCGCTGTGGGCAAGTTTTTGACCATGTATGATGAGCCGGTGTTTCCCTGGAGAAGTCTCAGTGAGGTTGTTGAGAAAGTCGGGTTGTTGGAGGCTACAGGGGTCACAGGAGAGCAGTACCTCAAGGCGAATAGAATTGGGGAGGCGTTTGCTCGAGAAGTTGTGCAGGCAAGGTATGTTCACCAACATGACGTTGTTTGGTTTGTTGGCTACGGAAAGTAATGCTGACGATGTACCACAGCACACGGGTAAACTATGCTTCAAACCTCCCCTACATACACGGTCTCGAGACAATGGTCTGCATGGCCACCAACGGTGCCACTGCAATTGAGGGTGGAAACTGGCAGATTTTCGCCAACATGCTCGCCGAGTCCTCTGCCTCTGTACACCTCAATACCAGCGTATCAAGCATCTCCAAGCAACCAGACTCTACGTATAACCTCACCACTTCCACCGGCAGCACCTCGACATTCGATGAAGTCATCCTCGCCGCACCCCTCCAATACACAAACCTCACTATCACTCCCGCACCCCGTCACACACCAGATGAGGTACCATATGCAAGTCTGTACACCACGCTCTTCGCGTCACCACATCGCCTGGACCCTGCAGCATTCAACATGTCCCCCAACGCAGCCGTTCCACAATACGTCCTTACCACACTCCCTCCGTCCGAAACTCCTACCGACTCGGCAGGCTCACCCTCCTTCTTCTCCATATCCATCTCCTCATTCTCCGTAAACCGTTTCTCATCTTCTCCCCGCCCAGAATACATCTATAAAATCTTCTCTCCCTCGCCTGTCAACTCCACCTTCCTCTCCCATATCCTTGGTGTCCCAGTCTCGAAGGAGGAAAGTGAAAAGGGAGATGTGAATGGAGCGGTGAGCTGGATCAAACATAAGTTATGGCATTCATACCCACGAGAGTATCCAAGAGTCACGTTTGAGGAGGTGATCTTAGATGAGGGCCTGTGGTATACAAGTGGAATTGAGGGGCTTATCAGTACAATGGAGACTAGCGCCTTGAGTGGGAAGAATGTGGCTAGGTTGGTCAGAGATGGGTGGCTTGGGAGAAAGGGCGAGGAACACGGTGGTTTGGGAGAGCGGCTCGATCAGGTAGAATTGTAGTCGGCCATTGTATAGCCAGAGATCTTGGTGTATATAATGTGCAAATCGATACACCTGAACGCGACGTTACTTCCTGTCTCACAATGATGTGAAATGATGCCGTGTTGGGAGACGGCTCCGTCTTGATTAGCAAATCACTGCGTACATCACTTTCGACATGAGATTTCGATTCGGCTATAATTAAATCGTTCTGATACCCCTTCTCAAGGGGTGCTGCATGCTCGCGGCTGGTTTGTCGTAAAGTGGGGCCGACAGCCGAGGGCGATCTCCTGCTCCTTGCTCCAAACTCTATCACGAAACATCGCTCGAACAACACGGTTTGGACCATTGCACACTTCAAGCCGCCCACAAACCTCGTAATCTTTCCGCTTCCGCTCTCATTCTATCCTTGCAAGTTTCATGGTTTCTTTTCCTATTGTCAAGTAGTGATATATTGTCAAGTAGTGATAAGCGTCTGTCCTGCCACCATGTCCCAATCATGCTTCAGGTCGATCGCGAGGAGCAGCAGAAATGACTGAACAATGCTCTGTTGCATGAACACAACCTATATTCAAGCTCATGTGTCAGACCTTTGCATTGCGGTCTCGCCATTCTCAATGCGGGGTCAATCTTTGTCGGAGATGCGATAAACGAAACGATCTGCCTGAGACACAAAACCGAACATGTTCTGTAAACAAGGCCGTCATGGCGGATACATAATGACCCGACATAAATGGCCAGCTCACACGAGGAAGATCTAGTACGTCGACGAATCAGCAAGCTTGGCTTTCATTCTTTCTTCACCGGGAGATTTTGACAGCCTCATCAGGACTTCAGATATGACTCCGTGGCGCGATGCCAAGTCGATGCAGCCTGAAGAACGAAACTAAGCCAGCGGAATCAGGAGCGCCGGTTGGCAATGCGGAGTTATGCGGCAAGTCCAGAAAGTAACATATTAAGGCTCGGCGCCGTGAAGTGCAAGCATCTCGTCTGCAGTAAGTTCGGTCGGTCGCTGCGTCCTTTCACTGAAGTTGTTCCTAATATCCTCTTCCCTTCATTATTATACTTTTTCTTCTTCAAGCCCCGGTGGCCTTACTCTTCAACATGACGTCCGGTACTGTCTCTACACTGTTGCTAGTCTTTCTGAGCTGCTTATCGGTGTTTGCCCAAACTCAGCAGGCCCAATTTAATCAAGTGCTTAACATCAATGGCGACGTATGTATATTGGGTGAAGCTTCAGTGTTATGAGACCCTAATCACCTGTATAGATGGCTCTCAACTCGTTCCAGTTCCCCGATCGCTCCAAGATCGAAACCTTTTCACAAAAGCAACAACAACTAATTGTTAATCAACAAACTCCGGCTATCCCCGCTAATCAAGTCACGGGTACTACTGGACAGCCTTTCGTGGCCATCTCGCCGCAGTCTATGACCATCAGCACCAATGGTGCCACCGACCTGGTTGGTGGACAGATACAGATGGCCATGACCTCGGAACTCCTGCAAGCAGTTGCGGTTCAGGCTGATAATACCTATGTGGCCATGCTGTCACCGGACAGACAGACTTGGATGATCCAGGAAAGCATCAGGACAGTCAACGGGTATGTGCGAATAGAGCTTGGTATGTGAAGTCTTATTGACATTGCATAGTACAGATATGACTGTCCGCATGGTAAAGCGCAACCAACTCGACGGCGAATACATGATCGTCGGCCGTCAGACCGTGGAGACTAATACATTCGTTGTTCCGTTCGGCAGCGACTCGGCCACATCAGTGGCCATCCAAGGTACAGGACTCCAGGAGAATGAGTTCGAAGATGGGTTCAGAATGTCAACCCGCGCTTCACAGCCCATGACCATGAACGTTGACGTGAAAGACGGGATCGACTCTAGTATGCTGGCTGCTCTTCAGGGGCAAGAGGTCGTTAGTAAGTATCGTTGCCCTCCAGAGAGTTGAGGTTGAGGTTTCTGATTCAGTGCAGATGATTACCGATACTCGGTCGTTACGAATCTCGCAGCGGTTACTCCGGATCTCAATCAACAAGTCACTGTGATACAGATGCCCAGTTAGTATCCGCACCACCAGCCATCGATATCAAGCTGACATGCACCCAGTCAACGCTGTTCGAATACAGAAAATGATGCAAGCAATGGGTACGTCGCTGCAAAATCCACAGGTTATCAGCGTGAGAATCTACTGACCATGGTCTCTCGTGCAGGCATACCTCCCACAGGACAAGTCGCGATCGCTGTGGCGCAGCGTGGTGTCTTGCAAAACCCCGGTGGTGCTACGGGGAATCTTGGGGGTGCTGCTGCTGCTGCGCCTGCTCGTCGTGGAGAGACACGGGATGAATTTAGGAGAGAAGTTGCACGCCAGGTTCAAGCCGGACAGACCCTTCAAGGTGGACAGACCGCACAGATTGGACAAGCAGGTCAAGTTACTGAGCCTCAGCAATCTACTCAATCTGAACAGGCTGGATAAGCCGCCCAAGCTGGTCAGACTGCACAAAGTGGACAGACCGGACAAGCAGGTACTCCAACCAACGGCAACAACCCTGTAGCTGTCCAACTTCTGCTCGCGCCTACTTTCACTCCTATCCAAGCCGACGCAGCCCTCGACCAAGCCAACATGCGCATCGCCGTTCCCGTCCGCCAAGTAGACGGCGAATACATTCTCGTGATGCAGAAAATGGAAGGAACCGCTGTCCAACCTCAGCCAGCCGAGGGTCAGACACCTGCCGCCGAAGCTCCCCAGGCCAGCGCCAGCGCCATTCCTGCTGAAGGCGAACGACCCGCCGGTAACGAAACCGAAACTGCTAAGCCTGAACGCCGTCAAGAGAATGCGAATACGGATAAGTACGGACTCCCTAAGCCGCCGCAGGGCGCTGTTATCATGACGATGAAGGAGATTGATACCATGGCTGATGCGGTCAAATGGGGAGGGCAGTTGGGGATTACAGAGATGATGCAGAATTATGTCAAGGCGCAGACGGGTAGGGATTTGAGTCCTGCGAATGGGACGGCTGAGGCAGAGCCTGCGGCTAAGATTGTTGTGTAGGGTGGTTGTATTGGTGGGTGATGCGTGTGCGTTTGACCGTGTCTGTGGTGTTTCCGTGATGGGAGGCATGTATACAATATCTAGTCAAAGGGAACAATATTACGTTTATGGTATGAGGGCAAGCAGCACAGCTACTTGTGCGAGGAGAAACGAGTAATCAATACATCTTCACGTGCCCTTCTCCAACTTTGCCTCGATCTTGTCTTAGTGGCCCAGTGGCTCTAGAGGCGGCTGATTGACCCACGTGCTATGTGCGGCTCTATTTCGCTGCTCCACTCTTAGGGCTTCGATTGATTTACTTCCATAGCCAAAGAGCTATCATCGAAGAAAGTCTTATCTTTAACAGTCACCCCTTACTGAGATCACTGAATCCGGACGCGCATTTCGCAATGTCACTGGATATGATGACCCTACGACATCCCTTTCTAGATTGAGTACCAACATGTGGTCATGCACAAATGTGACCATCTCAGCTGTCAGATGGGTGGCCGGTCATTCACGTCAGGTCAAAAAGAAAAGTTCGTAGAGTTGCTACCCTACTGGAGGGGCACATGGCTACATCCTCAGCTGCAGCTTCTTGAGGTGGCTGAACACAATACATATGGTACAAAGACTGTGAACAGCATGACCTAATATGACAACCATACCGCACCCATTTCCTTGATGAATTCCCATCGACCGAACCACCAATCATAATATCATATTTCGTCGCCATATCCCGCATCCCAAGTAAAAAAATCCCCAACCGTTGCGTAAATGGCTGGAAATAGCTTCCAAAAAACCCCACCCCCATTTTCATCGGACAAGCACGGCGCAAAACATGATAGGTCATCAAACGCGATACCCCTTTTTGCATGCTTGACAAATAAGAGGAAGAAAAAACTCTCCGGGAAACGCCTTGCGTAGATCGATCTGCAGGCTGATATGCGGTGGTGGTACAAAGATCTAGCCAATGCATGGTGGAGACGCTAACACCCGTGGATGCATGTAATGTCTCTCCACCTACTCGCGAGTGAAGGGTCGGCCCTTGTTCCTGCGCATTTTGCGATCCTTCGATAGAGTTTGCGGTTAGGCTGGGGGACGAAGGGGGATAGTTGATGGACACTTCGCCGTTCTCCTTGGTGATGGGGGGTGATGGGGTGGGTGGTCGTGCGGTGAGATGGAAGACGCGATGGAAGAGGAGTGCATACTATGCACAGATGTCCAAGTGGCTTGATCAACCGCATTGATTAGTCCATCGATCGATCTTGCAAGGTGCTGATGATGTATGTTTACATGATAAGACGCTCGAATGGTAGATACCGGGCTATTCTTCTTGGTCATACTTTGTACTCTCCCCCTCATTGCTTTTTTTCGCAAAGTGTCGCCGCCCACGCTTTCCTTCTTCGTAAGAATCTAGTTGGGACCCGTGGTTCTTCTCTCCTTCAGGCTTTCTTTCCACTCTTTTTAAACATCATCTCTGACCCGTCATTGAACACCATGACAATGTGTAGCAAATCAACGATTGTCATAGAGTCTGGTGCCGGAACAGCTTCTTCGTCGCCATGTCCGAACCACTATACCCATCCTTACCACTTCGATGAGCTCAGGCTGGGTGGCGGATCAAATCAGCAACCGTACTTCCGCGCACTGGTCTTCTTCAACAAGAAGCCTGGACTCACCGATGAATTTTTCCACGAGCATTGGAAGAGCGTGCATGCGGATCTTACGATGCAAGTACAGGATAGTGGAGTCTATCTCACAAGATATGTTCAGGTGAGTGGTATCCACGTGTCCAATTCATCGTATAAGTCCAACCCTGATGGAATGGGAATCAGTTCCACCAAGAAGCTCAGCACAAGACTGCCATGGAACCTCTGCTGGAGGCAAGTATGGGCAGCATGCACATTGCGCCGTATGATGGGTGTGCAGAATTTCATGCAGAGAGTGCGGAGCATTTTGTTAGCTTCATGAAGGGTGTGTATGCTTCTGCGCATCTCGTTGGTATGTTGTCGCTTTCGACCCACCTCAGTTGATGGAGTCTCATGCGAAACCAGGATGTGGCACGCGGTTTGTGGATCTGGTTCAAGGGTATCATGTCATGGTTGGATATGACAATTTGATATTTGGACCGAGGATTCGCGGTGAGAGTGGGTCGGATGGAATTTTGAAGGGGGATGAGAGAATGAATGTGAGCGAGAGAATTGCGAGGAGAGTCAAGATTGAGCCGAGGAGGAAGAGGAAGCGTGTTGACTTTGATGCGGAAAAAGCAGTGGATGGGATAGATGCAGAGAAGATGTAGTTCGGTCTGTCTTAGAAGTAATATCAATGAAGGTGTACCGATCTACGCGGAATGATATGGTGTGCAGTTTGACCAAAGAATTGAGAAATGCCTGGAGACGATTCGAGCAGGATTTTGCAATGCGTGAAGCTTAAGATAGAGTGTGCTGCTGCAGTTTACGAGATCAAGCACTACCTACTAATCCTCTGGCTTTCTCAATTATATCTCCCGCATGCATCCGTGGCTTCCGACACAACTTTCCTTCGTCTCTCGTAAATGATGCACATGCTGAAGCGACATGTGATAGGCGATCTATGCTATTGATCTGTCTTAGCATCTTGTAAACGCCTATATGTCTAGGATGCTAGATGTCATGTTCAAGGACGAAATGAAGCGAAAAAGTGACGGGCTGTGAGAAAGACACGTGGTAATCGCGCTGGATATGCGTTCTGCAGGACTTTGAAGAGACTCTGCAAACATATGCAAAGTACTCTCTATATTGAGAAACGGTCCGTAGTGATCAGACTGTGTTTCCTATACGGGACCCGGTTGCATTGTCTCACGACAAGTTCGGAGACCTCTAGCTTCCTTCGATTAGTCAGTTTGGACTTGGCCCAATCAGCAGACGCACAGGTCTGATTAGTATGCCTCGGTAACTTCCCCAGCTTTCACTCAACAATCATCCACCGTAACGCGGATTACATTGCAAAGTAGGCTAGCCTGTTCGACAGACCGAGGCCGAAGACTCCAAACGGCGTGATGTAGTAATAGTAATCTCTGCCTCCTCTCCTTTTCAAAAGGTCGGATATCTTCATCAGCAATCCGTACCAACCGCTCTGCCCTCTCCCTCGTCTACTACACCATCATGCCTCACGCAACACTTACGCGCGAGTCCGTCGCCACCCACAACAAGCCCGATGACCTGTGGTGCATCGTGGACCACAAAGTCTACGACTTGACCGACTTCGTTGACGCGCATCCCGGCGGCTCAGTCGTTCTCGAGCAGGTAGCAGGCACCGACGCCACTACTGCATTCTACAATCTCCACAGACAGGAAGTGCTACAAAAGTACGACGCAGAGCTATGCATTGGCATAATCGAGGGTGAGAAGCCCGAGGTCATTGTCGGACAGCCCGGCGACTTGAGCCCAGTTCCATACGCCGAGCCGCTGTGGCTCCGCCCACAGTTCAAGAGCCCTTACTTTAAGGAGAGCCATCGGGCGTTGCAGAGGGAGGTTCGCAAGTTTGTGGATACACATATCACACCCGAGGCACAACAAAAGGAGAAGGATGGAACATTCATCAGCCAGGAGCTCATCGACAAAATGGCACAAAGCGATATGCTGGCTATGCGTCTCGGTCCTGGAAAGCATCTCCACGGCAAGAATTTAATGGGCGTGGTCAAGGGAGAGGAGTTTGACTACCTCCATGATTTGATACAGGCACAAGAAGGAGTACGCGCGAATGCTCGTGGCTTCCAGGATGGCAACATGGCCGGCATGATGATCAGCTTAACTGCTGTAATGCAATGGATGCCAGAGTCCGCACTCAAGACACGAGTCGTAAACGAGGTCTTGTCAGGTCAGAAAAAGATGTGCCTGGCAATCACAGAAGCCTTTGCTGGGTCAGATGTTGCGGGTATCAGGACCACGGCGACACTGTCTCCAGATGGGAAGCACTACATTGTACGGGGAACAAAGAAGTGGATCACAAATGGAATGTTCAGCGACTACTTTGTCACCGGATGTAGGACGGACAAGGGCTTCTCTGTTCTGCTGATCGAAAGAGATGCGAATGTGGAGACAAAGCTGATCAAGACGAGTTACTCGACGACAGCTGGAACAGCCTTTGTGGAGTACAACAACGTCAAGGTTCCAGTGGAGAATTTGCTTGGAGAAGAGCACAATGGTTTTATCGTCATCAGTAAGTCGATCTCATGTTGTACGTCGCAGAGTATCGAACTAACTTGGTATAGTGGCCAACTTTAACCACGAGCGCTTCATGATGGCATGCGGTGTCATCCGCCAATCGCGCACCATCGTGGAGGAATGCATGAAGTGGTGCAATCAGCGCATCGTCTTCGGCAAGAAGCTCATCGAACAGCCCGCTATCCGACAAAAGTAAGTACAACCTCAATCAGCGATCGCACACGGTGTGACACGCGCTTGTCACGGGATGGAATCTTCCCTTGATAAACGTGCCCTTGCAGCCGTGCACCAAAATTACATCCAAGCTCGTCCATGCTAACTTCAGTGTCCAGACTCGCAAAGATGATCTCGCATGTCGAAGCCAACCAGGCATGGCTGGAGAGCATTGCATACCAAATGTGCCACATGTCGTATGCGCAACAGTCGAAGAACCTTGGAGGTCCAATTGGTCTCCTAAAATCCTTTGCGACTCGCTCCGCCCACGAGATCGCAGACGAGGCGGTCAACATCTTTGGTGGTCGCGGTCTCACACAGTCTGGCATGGGCCGTGTGATTGAGCAATTCCATCGCACATATAAATTCGATGCTATCCTGGGCGGCACAGAGGAGATTCTGGGTGATTTGGGCGTGAGACAGGCGTACAAGAACTTCCCAAAGAGCATGTTGTAGATGGGGCAGATAAGCAGCCAATGTGAGATTAGTTGTGCATCGAACCAGCAATGACGCGCCTTGCGTTGCAACAACAAAAGGTACTAAAGTCTTGATTCCACCGTGACACAGATGAACCTGTCAAATTCTCGGATATGGAACAGTTCTGGAAGTCTGGTAACATTGGAGGGGACGGAATTAGCAAAGGTAGTTTGGGGGTGGCCAGTCCTTTGTTTGGTCGGCGTTTCACGCTTTGGGACAGTGTCGGAGTGCACGAAGCGATGGTGGTGTCGTTCCAGCACCAAGGGACCGCACCAAGCACGCATTGCATCTGGTGAAAAGGTATGTGGTGTACGTTTGGTGCAAGTGAGATGTACGTTAGCTTTCGGATAAACACTTGCGTCACACTATATGCACTGCAGCAATTGATCATGCTTAGTCGTGCACAATAAAGGGATGGATTGGATTGGATTGGATGGATGGATGGATGGATGGATGGATGTCAGCTGGTGCGCAAGTGCGTAGAAGCATGGTGGTGGAATGCTACACGGCGATGAATCAATAGCACACGAGTTCGAGAGTCGGATAGCGACATTGATGTCCTGTACATATGTACATACTGTCGATAACAATACAGCAGGCCCATCAACACCAAGGTACACGATCGCATGCTGCGATGACGATGGTCGCACACCCCTGCGTGCGGCGCATTTGCCACCAATCAGCCACGCCCGTCCGCGCGATCCGAGCACAGGCAGCGCCACTGCCGGGATGAGAGGCTGCCAGGCGCTGTCGTCCACGTGTGACACGGCCACTATTCCATGTCCTGCACTGCACCAATGCACCGTGCTGCATGTACCGTGTACATAGTGTGTACTGCGTACATGCCCACACGGTGCAGGCTCGACCCTCTTCAAGCGCCTGGTCCTGCATGATTCACAGCTGAGATTGGCATGTCACACGTCCGCAGCGCGCCCGCCCAGGACCGCTGTCGAGCGTCTACCACAGCATGTGCAGCCGGGCGATACGTGTCACATGCGCAGGGCAGGTTCGGCGAGTGCGCTGGGCAAGATGGGCGATACGACGACGAGGGGTGTGCGTGTGCGGACATGTTGTTGGTAGAGTGTGCACTGTGCGGTGAGTTGTCCTGGACGGGTGGTGCGTGGTCTGTGGGGAGGGGAGGAGGTGAGCGCACGTCGTCGATGATCACCTGCTGCCGGCCGGCACTGTGACTATCGAATCCATGCACGACAGCCGCAAAGCGCGCGATGCACGCCCAGGCAAAGGGAGGCGCTGCCTTCTGTGTCAGTGTGTCTGTGGTTCCTGAGGCTGAGGCGCTGCAGGGGTCTGGCGGCCAGTCCATGGAAATCAATGGAAGAGGGCTCGCTCTCGCCGCCGCCGGCTCGGTTAGTCAGGCGGCAGCTCGAGTCGTGTGCATGATGAGGGATGGATGCATCATGGATGCATGCAGGGCCATTGTTGCGTCGGCGAGGCCCTTTGGCATCGGGGCCTGTCCACCCCGTCCAGGCACACCTGGGCAGCCTTCCTGCTAAGAAGCGCCGCAGCCCGAGCTGCCCTGCGTCCATCCACGCCCCGTCCTGCTGCGTCACCTTTGCCTCTAGCTCGCTCCCGCCACGCCCATACTACTGCAGCGGCCGGTCCTTCACCTGTGCACAAGTCGAACCATCCCGAAGGCCACCCTTGGTCCCTTAGTCATATCGCCCGTCTCTCCACACCCGACTACTTATACGTCACGAGCCCCGGCCTCTCACTCTCCTGCCTATTCCACCTCTACCCAACTTCGCCTCCCACGGCCTCACTCCATCTCACTCCAGCGCTCCGCCATCTGCCCGGCCGCAACTCCGCGCTACCCCATCCCATCGTCGTCATCAGCCGCCCGGATCCCATCATCGCCGAACTACACCCTCGCTCTCTCCGCCACCAACAAAGACGACGCCCCCTGAACCCATCGTCATGCGCCGCACATCCAGCATCTCGAGCATCAGCTCCTCGAGCTCCGAGCCCGAAGAAACCATGCAAATCTTCGTCAAGACCGTTTCCGGCAACAACAGTAAGTCCATCCTCCCAACCCAATGCCGCGGTTCCGAATCTCGGAATCATGCGTGACACGCTACACACGTCAACCAACAATGAGCCCCAACCCCGGCGATCCAACAATACGACATTTGGACACACACACACCACAAGAAAGAACAACGCTAACTATGTTTCCCCTCTTCCACAGCAATCCCCCTCACAATCCCCTCCAACACCTCAATAAGCACCCTGCGCTCCCTCCTCGCGCTCCGCACCTCGCTCCTCCCTCCCTCCGACCTACGCATCGTGCACGCCGGAAAACACCTCTCCTCACCCACCACGACCCTCGCCGAATACGCAATCCCCCCCAACTCAACCCTGCACATGGCCCTGCCCCTCCGCGGCGGCATGCCCCCCAAGAAAATCCGCTGCTCGTTCAAAGACTGCAAGGACCGCGCCCAACCCATTGTCGGCGACTGTGGCTTCTGCAGCGGACACCATTGCAGCAAGCATCGCATGTTGGAGGATCACAAGTGTGAGGGCCTGGAGGATTGTAAGAAGGAGAGTCATGAGCGGAATGCGACCAAGTTGAATAGTGAGAGGACGGTTGCTATCAAGGGGGTTTGAGGCGGTGCGTCGATTTAGCATCTGCGCTTGTGGCAGTGGTGGATAGACTACCTCGTTGGTGAGACTTGACGTGCGGTGTGTGCGGTGGGTTTGGTATGGCACCTGGGGCTCAGCGTCATATTCCCCACTCTTCCTCACATGGCGACGACCGGTATCTCGGTCTTGCAGTGTGTATTTGTCTTTTTCTCGCTGGCGCTGTTCGAAGCGATTTGCCTCGATTGACAAGGGGGTTGGATGCGTAATGTCTTGTGTCCCCGCCCTTTATTCGTCCGTCCATGCGTAGTGCCTTTTTGGAGCATGGCGTTTTGTTTTACTTTTGCGGCGGGGTTTAGCGATACGCGCTTTTATGATTAGCTAGAATGGGTCCAATTCAAATTATTCATATACAACGTGACTTTGCCCTCTTTGCTTTGCTCGTTGTTGGGTTTGTGAGCAAATGTGCGGAGTGTAGGTGGTTGTTCGATGCTGTGGATATTATTATTTTTTTGGGAGAGGAATTGTATGGTCTGGATGTGAGGTTGCTGGTATAATGTTATTAGAAGTTGTGTGGTGCATAGAAACCAGTTGGAAGTTAATTTTTCTGACAGCACATGCTGCACCAAGGGGGCGTTCGCTGCCTATTACGGTGCAATCTGCGAGCTATTTGCCATGATCATGAGTCTTGCAATCGAGCTTTGGTCTTGACTGCAGAGCAGATCGTACATGGTGCAGCTAACACACGCACATACTATCCTCACTACAATCATCCCTCCTGCAATGCCACCCCAAACACTTCCCCAATCCGCTCACTAGAAACGTCCTCCCCATCTTTAACAAGCTGCACAATCCGTGTATTCAGCGGACACGCCACCCCCGCTTTTCCCGCTTGAGCAACAAGATACCCATTAATATAGTCGATTTCCGTCTTGCGCCCTGCCAGTCGATCCTGCCGCATCGAACTAATATTCCCCGCCGTCTTCCGCCCTACATCAAAAACAAGGGCGCGTAACCTGTCTACATCGAATTTAGCCAGGACGCTGCTTTCGGTCGAGGAAGGGTGCGAGGTGGCAATGATTGTTTTCACAATCATTGAGATTTCCCGTATTTGGTGCTCGATTAACGTGCAGATTGCTTTGTTTGAGAATAGTTTGCCGTTTTTGCAGCCGAAGAGTACGGTGAGGGGGTTTATGACGGCGTTGATGGTTAGTTTTTGGAGTTGGGTGTGGAGGAGGTCTTGTGCTGATACTAGGGATGTGGACAACTCGGGGCAGGCGATGATGGCGTGGGCGAGAGCACTGTTGTGGAGATGTGGAGGAGGGTTGGTTGGCGAGTTACTTGAGCGTACGGGGCCAATGACGGCGTCGGCTATGCCCGCGTGCACGGAGGAGAATGGTGAGGTGGCGTAGACGCCGTGGTTGAAGATTCCGGCGAGGTAGTTGGGACGCGAGGATGGGTCAGGAAAGACTTGGGTGTTTACTTCATCGATTGTGCCTCGAGTTTTAAGTGAGCTTGGGCACCAACTTTAGTGTATACAATTTACCTATGCCATTTTGCAAGAACAAAAGTGTAGAAGTAGGACTCAAACGGCCTCGTAGTGGTTGCAATGCCTTGGCCGTCGCATGCGTTTTAGTGGCTACGATGAGTTGTTGTATTTGGCTTCCATTGTGGCTCACGTCCTCGTGTGAAAATCCACTCTGCGTATCAGACACACCACCACGCACTATTTCTATGCTTCTTCCAGCACCATTCCACTCTTCTAGCAAGCTGGGACGATGGAATAGCAAGGTTATGGGGAGCTTGGGATGGTGCTTCCGCAGTGAGTGTGCGAGGAGCTTGCCTAGGTTTCCCAGGCCGAGAATGTGTATTGGCGATGGAGTCATTGGCGACTGTGGGGGTGTAGTTAGTCGAAATGGAGAAGGTGCGTCGCGTGTGATTTCACTGATGGAGATGCACTGATGAGCTACTTTGGGTTAGCGCTGAATGCAACTGCAAGCGCCATTCGCCAGTTGGTCCTAGTCACGACGGCTCTCTTGATTGCAATTGACCCTTTTGCCTACCCATCCAGTTCTAGAGTCTCACGAATTGTAACACTTGAAATATGGTTGCGTTTCGACACCTGCGCCGGGAATACGCACCTTCTGGTCAGGCGATGAGATTGTTGTTCTCTGCAGGGTCTATCACACCGGCAGGCTCCCACCTCTCAATCAAACGATACACGAAGGCTCATGAACCAATGCTATCGCCTAGTTCTGCCGCAAAAGGAAGTAAGTACAGTAAGCCCTTTCCACTCGCTTCGCAACACATTTGTAGTAGTAATACTGACCAAACTCTTAACTATATTACAGACTTTGATCCGTACAACTATACCAGTGGTCGATGGCTTCGTCGCAATGCGCTGGAGCGGAGATCGCGGTATATAAGATTCGATTTTGACGCCCTCAGACATCGAGTTGTGGAAATTTGTCCTGGTGCCAGTTCTGTCATTTCGTGTGAGAAGACAGAAGGCGAATATAATAGGGTCTTCATATTCCACACTGACAATGAACAAAACATTGTTGCCAGACTTCTATTTGCAGTCGCAGGGCCTCCGAGTTTAAGGACGAATTCCGAAGTTGCGACTATCAAGTACTGTAAGTGGGCACAAGTAACAGAAGATCTTGCTTGCAGTTATAGCAGCATAGCTAATCACAGTCCGACTATTAGTGCGAAGCAAGACTAGCATCCCCATTCCGAAGATACTGGACTGGAGCGACGACCCCAACAATGCTATCGGAAGTGAATATATCATCATGGAACACACTCTGGGTGTTTCACTGCGGGATAAATGGATGGACATGGACCTTGGTGCCCGAATCAACTGCATAAGAGCAATTTACGAAAAGCTCCAGGAAGCCGTTGACCTCAACTTTCCAGCGTACGGAAGCTCGTACCTGACCGGCACGCCTTACATCACCGCACCAACTCTGCCATTGGAGGAAGGCTTTTGCATCGGTCCCCACTGTGCACCCAGATACTGGGGTTGCAAACCTGGTCAGGCCAAATCTGATCATCAAGATGGTCTACATCAAGGGCTGTGTAAGTTTTATAATCCGCCCGAGAAACAGAATGTTGAACAAATGTATAGGGACTGACCTCGCTGCGTACGCCGATGGTCTCATCGATACTGGAAAATCTAGTATCCCGCCAGATGAACCAAGGTCAGCGCGACCGCGTTATGGAGGTTCCACGAAGACACATCATGAGTTACTCAAGTACGGCCGCGCGATTATCAAGGCAACGATGGAGCACCCTGTTGTGCAAGATACTGCTAGCCCTTTGCTATTCCACTCGAAGATGGAAAGCGTGCTTAGATCAACACGTGTAGTCATTAGTGAAATTATATTCCGACAAAGAACTACATACTTGCAAAGCTGCACACTTTCCGAAATGATGTTCTGCTATTGCTTTTCTTGTAGTGATTGTCCACCCCGCCATTTCAACTATTCAGAGCTAGCCATAATGAGATCTCGCACTTACCTCCGTGATGATAGTCCGCCAACTAGTGGACATAGTTCCGTACACGCTGACTCGAGAACTGACGTCAATTCATCCCGTCCAACACCACGTTGACTGATCTTCCATAACCCAAAAATCCCTATCTATCGCGACTAAGCCTTCGCAGCATCTGACACATTCAAGTCCCACATTACAGTATATTTATTTTCGACCCACTTCACCATGGTCCTTACAATCCACCACCTTGGCCTATCCCAGAGCGAGCGCATTCTCCTCCTCTTGGAAGAAATGGGCATCGACTACAACCTCGTAAAACACACCCGCGATCCCACCATGGCACCCAAATCCTTCAAAGAACTTCCCGGCAACTTAACCGGCCAAGCTCCCTTCATACAAGACCCAGAAACCGGTATCACGCTATCAGAAAGCGGCGCAATCTGCGACTACATTCTAGCAAAGTACAAGACCGAGACCAAGGCCAAATTGTCGCGGGAATATGGCGAGCCGGGTTATGCAGACTATCTTTATTACTTCCATTTTGCGAATGCTACGCTCCAACCGGTTATGGCGCAGGTCATGGTGCTTTCGCTTATTAAAGCGCCGCAGGAGCATCCGATGGTGCAGTATGCCAATAGTAATATGCAGCGATATCTCAAGATCCTCAACGATCATCTGGAACACCACAAGTGGCTGTAGGTGTGAACGTTCAGATGCCGATAACAAATGCTTACCTCTTGTTAGCGCAGGCGATGACTTCACAGCCGCAGACTGCATGATGATATATACGCTGACAACAAAGCGCTATTATGGACCATTGGTGAGCTATGCGAGCTACGCAAACATTGTAAGATATCTCAAAGATGTTGGCGAGAGGCCAGCGTATAAAAGAGCTATGGAGAAGGGCGATCCTGAGATGCAGGTCTTGTTGGGTGCGGAGCCGCCTGAGAAGAGCTTGGTAGAGGCTGGGGGCGTGACGTCGGACATATGGAAGAAGAAGTGAGTGGGACGTTTGACAGGAGCAAAAAAGAAACAAAAAAGGAATGTTGAGTACGGTGAAGCGGAGCAAAGGCGTACTCGAACCAACGCTGGGCACAACCTCTGTTGCTCAAGCCCTCGCACTATGTGGTCTCTCCGCTCCGCACATTTGCACATTGGTTTCTTTGGATATATTGCTAATTGATTAATATATATACACTGTATATCAAGGTTTACATGTATTGCGGCTGTCGGGCTATCCATGCGCGTTGAGTGTGATGTCGTTACATGCAAACAGACAGCAGTGCCCCAATGTCATCAGCGAAGAGCAAACGGAGGTCACCGCCCTTCACTTTTCTACGTCAATGATTGGTCACATATTGGCCAAAAAGCGCATGCACTGGATGAGATAGTCCTCAGGTATTGTGAATGACACAGAACTCATCACGGAGCCATGTGCATAGCCAAACTCGTTGTTTTATTCACTACGGTCGCTTCAGCACTGCCGAGATCAGGTTCTCGCTGTAGTGACTCGAGAAGCGTTTATCAAGGTTTTTACACTGCTACAAGGGATCGGAAGTATGAATGCTGATGAAGACCTGAGGAAGCAGAGGCGTCGGTGAACAGAAATTACCTGCAGGTGACAGTGAATGGTGAATGACCGCAAAGCCTATCCTGCCGTCACCTCACGCACAACGCATTTGGAGAGCTTTTCTTCGCAACCCCAACCGCAACCTGACACCTCAGCTCTGAACCTTCTGTACACAACTCGTTGGCGCGCGCATCGCGTCATCACCACTACGCCATGGACATGTCCACGAGTCCTCCTAAAGTCGTGCCCGACACGAAGCCTCCTACCGTGGCCCCCGCAACGAAGAGTCCTACGGTTACAGCCACACCGAACACCAAAGCAGCACCGAATGCTACCGCTATGACGATAGAATTGCCCCAGTTTGGCCAGTCTACACTGAAGAGATTGTCCGTCAGAGCGGGCAAAGAAATTGCGTTACTCTCAGAAATGTTTCGGGATGTGCAAGACATGAGAGAGAAGGAGACATCAGAGGATAAAACATTCACGTACCAGAGTGCAGGCTTCCTTCTCGCACTGCCCGGTGACATGGCAATAGATTTTGTTATGTGCCTATGCGAAGACCATGCTAGTCCACGATTCGGCGCGAAAATGAATGAGGGACAGAAGAAACAGATGCGGCTCCAGTTCACTCGAATGAAGTCAAGAGCGCGACCTAAAACTGGTGCGAACAATGCCGAAAAAATATGGAAGGAGATAACGGGTTGGGGTAAGATGGAGGAGAAGCGCAAGCGCCTTAAAGATCTTGCCAACCTTATGCAGCTGGGCGATCACTATGCTGCAGAGGTATTCCGACGGTTGAAGATCAAGGCAGAGTATGAGGAAATCGCAGAGGGTGAGAAGAATGCTGCCGAAGGATCAATCAAGGCCGATCTTCCAGAAACGGCAACCTCGCATGACCACAACCATGTACTCAAGAAGAACCAAAAACACACTCGCCTCCGTCAAGCAGAGCCTCGTACTTGAATAGCCTGTCGATTGCAGCCGTCCCCGAGAGCCAGAGTTCGACCGTAAACACGAACCCGCCCATGCAAAATACCGCCAAGAACACAAGAAAACGTCAAGCAGATGACGAGGACCAAGATGCACGGTCACCAGAGGCGAAGAAAGCAACCGAGCCAAAGAAAAGGAGGAAAATATTCGAGCCTTGGGTTGGGGATTGGAAGTGTTCGTTATGTGGCTTCTGGAACAGCTCTTCCTGTGGGATATGTTTGAGCAAAAGGGAATGCGAAGGGAGGAAAACTTCGCATACCGCAGAGGTTCAGCTCGATGACGGACATCATAGGAAGCGCTATAATCCGGATGAAGATCCAAATGTCTTCGCAGGAGATTGGAAGTGCAATTGTGGGCGCTGGAAGCCGTCTTTCTCCAGCGAATGCAATTGCGGGTGGTGTAAGAACTCGTCCAACCGGATCATGCAGCCTGGTCCGAACAAGCGATTCCGGCGGGACGAGTACATCAACAACCGCAACCCTGCATTCGCCTGGTAAGATGGCTTCCAGCCCCTGTTGCCGTAGCCTGGGTTGTTAAATAGAGTATGTAGAGAGGCTGTAAGTACCTTTGCGGTCCCAATATAAGCGTGTGCTTCTCCAGTACTGGCCCAGTATCACCACACCTTGTCCTCGATATGTTTTCAAGATCCTGAACGCGCTCGTGAATTTGCTGTAGTTATTCTGGATGTATTATTAGTTTAGGTGAATTTGTAAGTGATGTGAAGGACATAGTCGTTGATACCTTGTGAAGTCTGCTACCATCTTCCTGGACTAAGCAATGAGTATTACCACGCAATCTCCTCGCTATAATATCATATTCTGAGCCGTAACATGAAGTTGTCTGTAGCCACCCAGGCGTACTATTACTCTAAGATGGCAGCACATAGCCCCATCGTGTTCCTGAGCATTAGTCCTTACATCTGTTCGTCACTGTCTATCTCTCCTACGTATTCTCCATACTACACTATCACATACTAAATCATACCTCTATTATATACTGTCAGTACCTGGGTAAGTACTAGATTAAGTAGTTAGAGCTTATAATTAGTATGGAAATTAGCTTGTGTGCTTCATTAATCATTGCTAGTTATCTACAGCGACTACCCTATGTTCCTAGTTATACAATATCGTGCACCACAACATATAGTCTATGCCTCACTGTCGCTCTCTGGGTATACTATTAGCTTGCACAGACAGAATACAGACCAACCGTAGCT
This sequence comes from Plenodomus tracheiphilus IPT5, assembly GCA_010093695.1. NCBI lineage: Eukaryota > Fungi > Ascomycota > Dothideomycetes > Pleosporales > Leptosphaeriaceae > Plenodomus > Plenodomus tracheiphilus. Next base: position 243,975 of record MU006303.1, read on the forward strand.
ACCAGAATGAGACTTAATATGTAACCTCTTCTGAAAGACATCCTTACATCTTCGCCAAGCCATACTATCGCATAATAAGGGCTTACTCTCGTTATATCAGTGGCCTCCTGGGTATAGTATGAGATTGAGTCGTTGCAATACAAGTTCAGTGTAGTTGTCAAAGGAGGGAGTGCAAAACTGGAGGTGGAAGCATAGGGAACGTCACTTCTGGACCCTGACTTGATACCCCTGCTAGTGCACCCCAGATTGAGCTAACGCGACATCTCACCCAACCCTACCTCACTCATACGGACCATTCGAACTTAAGCCAGACCCAAGGATCGAGACATTTCCCAGAGACCATATTATGAGTTTCCTCCCAACAATTAGCAGCCTAATATTACCATTGAGACGGCTGCTCGGCCAAACTCCAGCTCCAACACCCACAGACCGATTCATTCCAACATACAAAGATGTCTGCCACGCCCGAGCTCTCCTCAGATCCCTCAGCCTGCCCACAGAGCTTGTCCTTCAAATCTTAGATAATGCACAGTACTGGCCTACCCACGAGTACTCAGCGCAAATCCCGAGGGAACTAAGAGCAGAGACGCGGCACGGCAGGGCATGCGTGGCCAACATGTGTTACGTGACCGCAATCTTTGAAAATGCCGTTTACGAAGATATCCGTAGGAGTGGCGAGCGGTGCAGAATCAAGAGTGTCGAATTTGACATTATAAGTCGTGACCAAGGGTGGACATCAGAGAATACGCAGGGTACATTTGAGACGTCTTCGTGGACAGAGGTATCGATTATGAGGGATACGATAGGAGAGCCAAATCGTCCACCACCTTTGAGGCTACACGGTGTTCCGACGAATCGCCCAGAATCTTTCCATGAGGGGTTAGTGGACCAGAGGAGGGGCTGGGAGCTTGTGAAGAGGCCTGAGAGCGCGTCTATCGGGCCGCAAGGAGGGGAAGGGCCATTTGCGTGGTACCTACAGGGGAATTGCGTTGCAGCGGGCAATAGAGAGTACCATATCTCTTGGACGGAGGATGGCTATGGAGGCAATGCAGGGTCGGGCACTGGAGAAGGCTTCGTACGGGAATTGAAGGATGGTGACAGGATCTTGGTGTGGGCAAGAGCTAAGGTAAGTACCATCTGCTTGATTCTTTAATATGGCTCATGATGACCGCTTTCCAGTACCAAGGTTGGCAGTGTCATGTAGACTACGTTAAGATTACCGTTCGATACGGATTTTGATGCGTATCTTAAGTCTCGGATGCCCCTATCACCATTTGGTCTTCCTGGTGTTTTCGCTATGAGGCTCTACAACGTGTTGTGAAGGAGACATAATTGTTTTACGATCGTTACGCAGAATGAGGAGAATTGAATTGAATTGAAGAAGTTGACTGCAATGTAACCTAGAATTCAGCTGCGTGCATCAACTCTCGTGCTACTGCATTATGCATCATCTCCTCAAAGCCTAGCATCAACTTAGACCGGCAAAACAAATCGAGCAAACATCAGCATGAATTACCAATCACCAAAGATCTGGGGAAAGTGGCCAAGTTGAATTGGGGTGGAGTAAGGTCATACAGCAGCATGTCCCTGTATGCAGTATGTACATACCAAATTTAGCGCTAGTGGCGTGCAGGGATGAGCCGGTCGAGGCGTGGGACGTCCGACGGGCCCATCTTCAAATCTTTTGGACGACGACAAGACAAGACTTCATCACACCCCACGTCACCAACGATGCGCAGAGCACGTGGCCTTCGGGTAAGGAGATGACAATGAACAGACAAAGTGCCCAATGGCTGACATTATCCGATAGGCGTCTTCGACCCGCGACATTTGTATCTTCTGCGCCACTCGTCAATTAGCGACTGTCCCCCTCTCGACGTCCTCGTCGTCGACACAACAGCGGCACTTCAATTCTTCAAGCCGATCGCCAGACTCGGCGGAAGGCGTGCTATACAAAGATGCCACCTCGCCGTTGCAACCAATGTCGCAGGCCGCGCGAATGCGTCAGGCCTTGGCTGCCAGTGCTGCAAAGGCTCCCCCTGCGCAGCCACCAGGAGGATACATGTCGCCAGCACAGAGAATGAGGGCCTCACTAGCATCCCAAGCACCCCAGCAAAACTCATTACAGTCGTCAAGACAACCACCGCCAGACCGTGGGTCGATGAACCGAGGAGGAGTTGTGGGTGGACCTGGTCGCAACCAGAGCAGGGACAGATTTGCGCCCATCGCCAAAAGAGGGGGGATTAGCGGTGTGGATCGGTATAGAGTCAACATGGACGCCCGACCGCAGGTCGACACACCAGCATTTAGCTCAGGGCATTTGCGGCAACGGAACGAGCCACAGCCGTTCACAGCCAACGAGCAGAGGGGTCCCGCGGTCACAAGGCCTCCACCAAGAGGGAGGACTATGCTGGACCAGGACGAGATAGCGAAACTACTAGGCAACACCGGAACGAGAACGCCGAAGCCCTTCCGACCCCTGGCACGGGAGTCGAACGCCCAACGCAAATGCTTCCATTGTGGCTCGGTCGACCACCTGAGTCATGCATGCCCTGTGAAACCGACACTCCGCAAGCAACTACCGTTCTCACAACCAGAATCGAGAGCTCCGTCCATGTATCGACCACCCCAGCGCCAGGAAGCATCTATCGCCGATGCAGCAGAGGCTTGGGCAAGCAAGACCAAGTACATGGAAGTTGAACCAGCATCTCAGAGTCAGGCACAGGTAGAGGGCGATGATAGGCGACGCATGTTGGACGATAGAAGACGGAAGAAGTTTGATTTCGACGAACCGGGGGCCAATGTGAATCGCTATGAGCAGCCTGAGAGACGACGAGGCGGTGGGCGGGGTCGACGGGTTATGCGCGATGAAGACGATGAGGACGATCGGCCACGAATCAACAGACAGGACCGCAAGAAGCAACGGGAAGCAGCAAAGAAGGCGGCGCAGATCGAAAGCCGAAAGAATACCCCCACGCCCATCTCACTGCCAGAGTTTATTAGCGTGGCCAATCTTGCTGGAGCTTTAAGGCTTAGAGTCGACGACTTTGTACGGAAACTGGAAGATCTAGGATTTGAGGACGTACAGAACGACCACATCCTCAATTCAGAACACGCTGGTCTCATTGCCCAAGAATATAACTTCGAGCCCCTCTTCGTAGGGTCGGAAGAGGACGGTGATCTTTACCCTGCACCCGCCCCGGAGCCGGAGGCTTATGCTGAACTTCCTACACGCCCGCCTGTTGTTACTATCATGGGCCACGTCGACCATGGAAAGACTACAATCCTCGACTACATTCGCTCGACAAGTGTCGCTGCTACAGAGTTTGGTGGCATCACGCAACATATTGGAGCGTTCAGTGTACCATTGAGCAATGGCAGATCGATTACTTTTCTCGACACCCCAGGTCATGCTGCATTCGAGACGATGCGCGCTCGTGGTGCCAACGTTACAGATATTGTTGTTCTGGTCGTTGCTGCTGACGACTCAGTCATGCCACAGACCGTCGAAGCCATTAAGCACGCTCAAGCTGCCAGGGTACCTATCATCGTCGCCATCAACAAGATCGACAAGGCACAGGCCGATGTCGAAGCCGTCAAACTAGATCTCGGTCGTCACGGTATTGAAATCGAAGATTTTGGCGGAGACGTGCAAGCCATTGGCGTCAGCGGTAAAACAGGCGAAGGCATTCCCGACCTGGAAGAAGCCATCACCACGCTCTCTGAGATGCTGGACCACCGCGCCGATCCCCAAGTAGCAGTGGAAGGATGGGTCCTGGAAGGCACAACCAAGAAATCCGGCCGCATCGCTACAGTCCTCGTCCGCAGCGGCACACTCCGCCAAGGCACCGTCCTCGTCGCAGGCACAACCTGGACCCGCGTGCGCACACTACGTAACGAAGCCGGCGCCGTAATCCAAGAAGTCGGGCCCGGCGTGGCCGTCGAAGTAGACGGCTGGCGCGAACAACCCATCGCAGGCGACGAAGTCCTCCAAGCCAACGACGAACACCACGCCACCTCCGTCACCGACCTGCGCGTCTCAAAACTCGAACGCGAACAAATGGCCCGCGACATGGACGCCATCAACGAATCCCGCCGTCTGGAAGCCGAACGCCGCGCCGCCGAAGACGCAGCCGAAAAGGCCATTGCCGCCGGCGAAGAACCCGAAGCCGCTGCTGAAGCCAAATCCAGCGGTCCTGAAATCGTAAATCTCATCATCAAAGGCGACGTCTCGGGCTCCGTCGAAGCAGTCATTGACTCTGTAACTCCCATTGGCAACGGCGAAGTCAGCACCCGTATTCTGCGCCACGGCGTAGGTCCCCCTTCTGAATTCGACATTACCCATGCCGCTGCCGCATCAGGCCACATTGTAAACTTCAACACTGCTGTCCCCGCCAATATTTCTAAACTCGCGGAACAACAGGGTGTGCGCATCCTTGATGAGAACATCATCTACCGCGTCGTAGAAAGTGTCAAGGCGCTGCTGAGCGAGAAGCTCAAACCGGCCGTCGTTCACAAAGTGACTGGCGAGGCGGAGGTTGCGGCCTTGTTTGATATCGGAGTTGGTGGACGGAAGAAGTTGAGGGTTGCGGGGAGTAAGGTGCGGAATGGTGTTGTTCAGAGGGGTGGGAGGGTGAAGGTGTTGAGGGGGGCCGAGGTGGTCTATGATGGTATGTTGTTTTTTCCTTGCCTTTTCTTCCTTGATGATGATGATTTGATTGGTTTGCTAACCTGAGGATAGGAACGGTGAATGGTATCAAGAATCATAAAAAGGATGTCGAGCAGATGCGCAAGGATACCGAGTGTGGTATCTCGTTTGCGGATTGGGAGGGTTTCCAGATTGGGGATAAGATTCAGTGTTATGATGAGAAGTTTGAGAAGAGGAGTTTGTAGGTCTGTGGAGGGTGTGGGAAGACTAATGGCTGTACGATATACATGGTCTACGGGGGCATTCATTGATACGATTTTAGTCTTTGGTGTACCTATAGAAGAAGTATGTACGATATTGTAGATTTTAGCCACCACAGTACGTGTGTCATCTCTAGTCGACTCAGGACCTCCCCATGATTCCCCTTACATAAAGATCCTTGCATCCCATCCCATTCTCACACATCTCCTCCACCAAACATCTACCCATCCAAATCGAACGCCTCTCTCAACTCCTCTTTCTTCTCCTTGTCCGGCAACTGATCCTCGATGAATTTCCACATCTCCCTCGCAATTACCTCCCTCTTCTTCGCCAAGCCTGTATACTTCTTCCACTCCCTCTCCACATCCTCGCGCTCCTTCGCCGTCACCTTCTTCGCTTTGCCCGCCTTGAGTGCATCGAGCCTTGCCGTGATATCCGCTCTCTCAGTCTCGAGTGCGTTGATGGAAGTGAGCAGATCGGCGGTGCTCAGCGTGGAGTTGAGGTCGGAGAGGGTGCTTCGGAGGGTCTTGGCGGTGGCTTGGAGGGTCGCGGTTTCGGTACGGAGGTTGGTGATTTGCGTGTCGAGGGCTTCGAGTTGTTCGGTGGTGCAGGATTCGTTTGCATCCTTTTGTGGGTTAGGCGATCCGTTGCAGGCAGGTGGAGTGAGGCAAGGAAGATGTTACCTGGATGGCGTGGTAGACGATCTGCTTGCCTATAACATGTTAGTCTGTGCGCCGTGGTCAGCCATATACTATGCATACCAGCTGGACGTCCTTCAATCTGCTTCTGCTCATGCAGATCTTTTAGGATCTTTGCTGCTGCAGCTGTGTGGTGTAAGCCATTGGCTATGCTGATGTGTATAGGTACTTGCTCTTTGTGACCTTGTTGTGCAGATTGGCAGAGACATCAATTGCAGAGTATGGCCGGTTCTGTTTGCCTGCGGATCGTTAGACTACAAGTTCTGGCCAGACATACCTAGGTACGTTGGTCTTAGGACTGTCAGACGGAGGATGTGACGTACGAAGATAGTGCAGTACCAGGTCCGACGCTTCATTGCCCGAGGCCTTCTCTTCGGTCTTCTTGCGTGGCGCCATTGTGTAAGTGAGTGATGCAGTGATATGGTGTGAAGGAGAGAGGTGTTCTGTTGGCGGAGCATGGTGATAGTGTTGAGGCATGCCCAATCATGGCTGTTGTCAAGAAGGCAGGAACCACCCACCAACCCAGGCAGGTGGGGTAGAAACGAGCGTACAAGCCAGTAATTCACCTCATACAACATCCAAGAAGATTCGCAATGCCTGGAGATGACTTTCAATGCTTGCATAAGGCGCGTTATCGTTGTGACCAGTGAGGCCGTGTAAATGCGCATCTTTTGGCCTTCAGCCACCACGCTCCCCATACTGCGTCGCCCAATCCTCAAATTCCTTCAACCCTTGCTTGCTCACAGATGGCCTGATAGTCCGCAAGCTTGCTACAAAATCCTGATACTGTATTGGCCGTATCTGGTCCATAGTCATCGACAACAGCTTCTCGCCCAGTGAGCGAAGGGGTCCCATGGCAGCATCCTTCGCCAGCGCCGTGATGTCAGAACCAGAGAAGCCTGCATGGGTGTTAGTTATATCTTCCGTCATGACCTGCTTGTAGTGTGAGTGCTATTATTGTACATACCTTCAGTGAGTCTGACAAGCCTGTCCATGTCTCGCTCGCTAAGCTCATGCTTCTGGTGGCTCAACAACGTCTTGACCTGCTGTTTCCTGACCCAATCTTCTGGCAATGGAATATACTGTCTTCTGACGAAGCGACGTCTCGCTGCTTCGTCGATGGCCCATGGTAAGTTGGTGGCAGCCAGGACAAGCACCCGCGTTGCATCGCCCTTCTCCTTGTCTTTTTCACTCAGATCTCGGCCTGCCGCTGCTTTCTGCAAGTCGGACCATTGTATGAGAAACTCGGTCTTGATACGACGCGTGGCTTCGTGTTCTCCTCCACCTCGCGAAGACAAGAGGGAATCAATCTCGTCAACAAAAATGATAGATGGTGCGAGCATCTTCGCCAGTTGGAAGAGAGCACGAACAAGCTTCTCCGACTCGCCCAGGAACTTCGACGTCAGACTGCTTGCAGAGATGGCGAAGAAGGTCGACTTTGATTCTGTGGCCACCGCTCTTGCCAACATCGTCTTACCCGTACCAGGAGGTCCAAAAAGAAGCATGCCACGCGCAGGTTCTCGTAGCCCCATGAACAGATCCGGTCTCAGAAAAGGATAAACAACCGTCTCTTTCAGTGCTGATTTGGCAACATCAAGCCCCGCTACATCGTCCCAATGCACCTCATCTCCTTGGATAACAATCTCGTTCAAGATCTGCTGAGCTGCCTGCTTGTCGACGCCACGTGGAAGATTCTTCATGATCTCACTCGTTCGCCTCTTCCACTCGTCTGATTCTTCAGGCTCTTCTTCCGTTGGATCATCTTCTGTCGCTGGTATGTCGGGTAGTTCTGCGCGCATGGAGTTTCCCCGTGCTCTGCCCTTCCTCATCGCAGCTGGTCGTGCCTTGGTGACCTCCTCTTCATCGGTGGTTTCCAATGAGATGGGCTCCGGGGGATCCTGACGTTGTCCATTTCGTAATCTGGGGTTGGTGTTTGAGGTTTTTGGCACCAATCTACGCGTGCTCGGATCCCAGGTCATGTCACTTCTTTCACCTGCATTGTCACTGTACGAGCGCGCAGCTGCAGATGCTGCCAGGGAGCGAGCATCTGGCTGGGGTGTAGGGTACTCCTTTCGATAAGATGGAAAAGAAGAGTTACTTCCTTGTGCATTAAGGTACTGACTCAAATCGACAGACTTTCGTGGAATCGGTGGCGCTGATCTCTCTGGAAGTCGGTTTCTCGGCGGCTCTGAGTCGCTGCTATCCTGCGGTGGTGGAACCCCATACGTTGTGGATATCGTATTTTCGCCGGTCCGGAAGTAGAATGGCGCCTGAGCTTGAGGTTGCTGCGGCTCTGCATATGAAGAGGAGGAGATTTGCCTTTCGGCGGCAGGCTTTTCCAATGAGGACCGGGCTGAAGGGGTTAGCGTTGAAGAAGATGGCGTTGGTACACTCAAACTCGGTCTACTGGAGTTTGATGTAGCCTTCACGCTCCATGCCTGCGTGGCCGCTTTGGAAGCGTCCGGGCGAGACCTCAGAGAGCTAGGAAGTTTGGACGACGATGCCTTGCCCTCCCTACCTGGTCTCAACGTCCTTAGCATACCACCCTTCTTCTTGTCCGGTGACGGCGTGCGCGATTTCTTGTCTCCTGCAGTCGCTGGAGACAGCGTACTCGCACTCTTAGTCTGTGTAAGGCTGTTCTCACGTATGGAAGCAGTGCCTGAGCTCTTGCGAGGGGCCATTGCAGGACGATGCGGTAGCGGGGGAGGTCTGGAGAGATCGCCATAGTCTATGGGCGGTACCGAGCCTCCTCCGAGCCAGGTGTTGACGGCTTCAGTATTCTGCGAGTATGTCGGACCACCATGAGGGGGCGGGGTGGGCGCATTCGCATCTGTCGACAGGGAGGCTAGGCTTTCCTTTGACTCTGCACGACTCTTCTTCAGGGCCTCCAACAGATCCACTCGTTCCTTGCATTGTAGTTCCAGCTGGCGGAGGGACTCCAGTAGTGCACGTTCCGTCTCAGACGCGGGGCGATATGTGGAGGGGTTGCGGCGGGAGTTGTGGTAGTAGATGTGGTCGAGCGCAGTCTTCCACGATCGGAGAGCTTCCTTCTCGTTATTCTACAATGACAAGGATTAGTCTTGGTCAGACGATGGCGACGTGACACTCAGTCGTGTGGTAGGGCCACGGACCTGGCCTTCAAAGTATACCGCCGTCGAGCAGGCGAGGAAAGCCTCGTCGTAGGCCTTCTGGGTCGTGTTGGCTCGCATCGCAGATAGCATGGATGGAGGGCACCCCGTCTATGCTGGCGCGCAATGTTAAGGCTAGGGGGCGTGTATCACGAGAGGGTGCATGTGTGTTTGGCGATCGCGCTGTCGCATGCCCCGGTCTTGGTTCGCGCAGTTGTGTGACGTAGCCGCGAGTCGACTTCTGCGGAGGCTGCGCAGCTGCGACCCAGACGCGACGCGTGGTGCTCTGTGGCAGCCCAATGCTCAGCCACACGTACACTCATCCTCATGCTATGTATTAGAGGCATGGTCAGGTTCACCAACATTTATACCACCTAGTCTGGAAGCAGGCTGAGTCTTCTTGGGGGGCGTCACATGTGCGGTTCGCAGACGCCCGGCACGCTAAGCAACGGGGACGACAGTCTTATCGATTCTGCACCTTGGTGGACAGTTGTGACGGCTGAAAGTGCCCATTAGGCAAACACGTCCCTGGACGTCCATGATGGATTTCCTAATCGTACAAAGTATATCTGCGCTGGCCTCACAAAGCGCTCCGAGGTGCCCAAACTATCCTGTACGCCGCCGCGTGGGTCTTCTCAAACGTCCAAGCTGGAAAGCCTCTGTACATGTCACCAGCTGCGCAAGAATCATAACTTTTCTGTTCCGCGTGACCCTAATGCTAGCACTCGGCCTAAATCCCCATAAATGCTACTGATCCTCAGTCTTCGTGGGACCGCATACATGCCGCTCTGTTAGGTATGCACATGCTGTTGGTGATTTGAAACAGGTGGGCAGTGATAATCCTCTATATGGCTGTGGCAGCGTTGGTGCTCCGTCGAATAAAGAAAGCTTTCGCCATTTCGTATGCCGACCTGTTTCGAAATTAGACGGACGAATTGTTAGATGACAGCCCAGCTTCACTCACCAGCAAATAGCCGTGCTGGGCATTGTTGTAATAATTCTAGGCTTTAGGCCACGGAAATATCCTCTCCACCCTTCTCTTTGATGTATAATCTTCGCTGCCTGCACCAAACCTGAGACATTCCTGAGCTCCACATCCGTGGCGTTTCCTCTTGTTTGGAGCAGTGTCTTGATCACATCTAGGGGTGTCGTAAGACCGGCTGCGAATCCTCCTGCAATTCCGCCAGCAAAGCAATGCGTGTAGGGATCGTATCGGCCGGTGGGGTTCATAACCTTGGACATGGACTCGTATGCCATGAATTGGAGGGCTGTAAATGGTACTGTCATACATAATGTAGTGGGGTATGAGACGTAGAAGGCAGCGATGCCTTCGGTGCGAAAAACCTGTTGAGCGCATTGGGGGACGGATTTGTATATTGAGCCATGCAATTGCATGCGCTGCTTGATAACTGAGGACGAGGTTAGCATTGCTTCGCTCTGGCTCCACATGTAACGTACCATCGAACGGATTCATGAGCGCATCACTGGATATTGTAGCCGCGGCACCACTGGCAGCTGGAATAGATTAGCATCCACCCCTTGTGTCGCTTATGCTACGCTTCGCGCACCTGCTGCAAAAGGATGGTGCTCCTCGCTTCCTCCTTCATTCCCTCCTAGGGCGTGTTTCGTGGCTTCATACGACGCAAAGTAGACGGCATGCGCCGGTCCTGGGCCACTGTCAGTTCCAGTTGGTGGGGTAGTTGCCCAGCGTAAACCTGCCTGCGCCCATTACCACACTAGACAATCCCCTCCATAACGACCAGAAGCCCTCTGCGCGGGATATTGTGACCATGGCGTTTGATATGCCGCTGTACATGGCGCTCGGCGATGGGTTGACGATTTGCATGCGGGTCTACACGAGTCAGCGCACTGCACCTGGGCTGCGAGGCGGATTGCAGAGGGCTGCACACCTTGAGGAGGTCGACGGGGTACATGACTGAATGTTCCTATGGTGCGGTCAGTGTGTGCAGGTGCATGGCGGCGAATTCGGAGGCGTACGGCGATGCCTGCAAACGCGCCCGCGAGCATGTTGGCAGAGAGGGAGAAGTTTGGCGGTAGTGCTTCATAGCTGTGCGCAGGTCAGCGACGGGTGGGTGGCAGGCATGGCGGTGCAGTGGGAGCGTACTCGTGCTCTTCCTCCAAGGGAACCGGTGGCCCATCGCGGGTGGTGGCCATAAGTCGGCCGGCTACAGGCGCCGCAGATTCCAGGGTTGCGATGATGGGGAGTCGGGCTTCGGGGCGGGTATTGGGATGCTCCAGGCGTGGCGCAAGGGGCGGAGGCTCGTGATGGGCGGGCAATGGACGGACAGCGTTTGGAGTTGGGGTTTTTACTTTTGTTAGCAACGCACCTGGGGCTAGGCGCGAGCTGCTTAGGTAGGTTTCTACCGACGACGCCGAGGCGGCATGACAAGTGCGTAGTCCGCGCAACCGCACAGCGCTGGACCTTCGCCCAGCAGCCAATATCGCCGCAGCGATGCCGGAGATCAGATGGCGATCGGGCTTCAATCCACACAGGCGCAGAGGCATGCCAGAGGCAGTCTGGCGACTACGATGCGCCGTCGCCCAAAGCAGCCTGCAGGTGTCCAGCTTCACCCGCCTGCCAGATCAATTGACACCCGCGCCATGTCGTTTAGTCCGTGGCTGCGGGCTCACATCATGCATCATCGATTTGACAGCTGGATTCGGACATTGTGAGGCCTCGGACGGCGAGGGGGACAGATGCCCGGATTTTGCAAATCTAATCTGATCATCTCCGCCCGCGCCCACCACCCATCACCGAATACCGAATCAGCGCATCAGCGCATTGGGTTTGAGTCAGTGCATCTTGGACAATCTGTACTTTTGCGCGATATGGGCAACGGGCTGTTGCCGTTGCTATGATTTGACTGCAACACAAAAGTTGCGACTTGCCACCGCCATGCGTATCGCAGCGGGTCAAGTCCTCGTGCATGATGAGGCCGCACTCATCCAAGGTTGCTACCTAGTACAACGAGCACGCCAAGTAGGACTTGCATACCCAGATGCGCAAAGATGACACGTTACGTTGCGAGCAACTGGTCCCTGTGTCGAATGCTTCCATGACCCTGCCCTCTGGATGCTGTACTTCAGCAGTCGCATCGCTTGTGCCATCGAGGGAAGCTGACCACATCCCTAATGTTGGAGACGCCAGATAGGTAGCACACAAGCCGATCGAAACCAAGGCCGAAGCCGCCATGCGGCACGCTGCCGTACCGTCTAAGATCAACGTACCACTGCAAGGAACCGTCTGCTGCGGCATCGTCAGCCTCTGCTGCTCCTTGAAGACCACGTTCCTTCATGGCTTTCAACAGCTCGGGCAGGCGATGTTCACGCATGGAACCTCCAACTAACTCGCATATCTCCGGTACCAGGAGATCAAAGCATGCAACCGTAGACGCAGCCTGTGCTTCCGGCTGCATGTCAGTTGCCAAATGCCCTCCAGAAGATGCATCTGATGAGGATGATGGCGCCATATAAAATGGCTTAATGTTGCGCGGATAGTCTGTCACAAAGATGGGCTTGCCCTGTCCCACACTTTCAGCCAGGTAGCGTTCGTGTTCGGTCTGGAGACCATCTTCATGCCCAGGTGCAAATTCGAACACTGCCTTGCCTTGAGCCACGGCATCCTTGAGGTGCTGCACAGCGTTGCCGTAGGTGATTCGGGGCCAAGGTCCAGCTATCAGCCCTTGCCACCGTAGTGCAAGTGTGCTTGGTGATACACCACCACCCTCTTGCTCATGTGCTTGTGCTCGGGCTTCGAGCAATTCATGCCCTACTCTAGAGGACTGAAGCTCTGACGTGACTGAACGTAACATGTCTTCCACAACGTCCATGACTTGGTTGACATCTTCCACGAACGCCAGTTCAGCCTCTAACATGTAGAACTCGCTAAGGTGTCGCGCAGTGTCACTTTTCTCAGCGCGGAAAGTTGGCGACAGCGTCCATACTTTGTTCACAGACTGCGCCAAGGCCTCCAGATGCAGTTGACTAGAAACAGTGAGATATTTGGGGGAGCCAAAGAACAAGTCCTCGCTCGGTTTTGGCTGATCAGAGGTCCTTGGTGTCGGTGGTGATGGCACGTCGGGCGCTACCGTGAATACCTCTCCAGCGCCCTCACAATCAGACGAGGTGATGATGGGCGGATGGCATTGAACGAAGTCATGCTTCGCGAAGTAGCTAGTCACTTGTGCAGTGACGAGCGATCTCAGCCGTAGAATCAAAGAGTTGAAGGGCAATCGACTGCGTAGGTGTGGAAGGGTACGAAGAAACTCTGGGGTTTGGTACTTCTTCTGCATTGGGTAGGCCTAGATGTTGAGAGACGCCGAGTCAGGGCTGTCCCTGTGTCTATGATGCTGATATGGTCCGACTTACTGCAGCATCGTTCTCCCCCATTACTCGTACATGGTCGACTTGGAGTTCGTGAGCCTGTTCCTTGCCCAGGGATGGAGCCCACTTGCCAGTGATTGCTACGGCAACACCAGTGGAAAGCCTATCCGCCCAGCCTGTCAGCAAGATGCAGGCTTGCACCAATCTAGAGCTGCTTCACGAACCCTTCGGCAAGGTGGGGTGGCAAGACAGCCTGCACTGTCTGCAAGGTCGAGCCGTCGCCCACGGCAGCGAACGCGATGCGCTTCTGCTTCCGGACCGTCCGCACGAAGCCATGGACCGTCAGCTGTTGGCCGTCTGAAGGAGCAGGCGGTGGAGAGGACGAGAGTGGGGCCGGTCTTAGCAGGGCAGCTATGTTAGGCGGGCAAAAGGTCGACGCGCAGCGTGAACGACGTAAAGACAACGCGTTTGCGTAAGGAGTTGCAGCTGGGCCCCGAGGAGACGACGAGTGGGAGCGGAGCGCACTCCGGCGAATGGGCAGCAGCCGGTTCATGGACGCGGAGAGCGGACGTCTGCCAGCCACTGGGATGCGCATGGCGGAGCTTGGGGACAGCACCGCATCGATGTCGTCGTCGAAGCTTCAAAAGGCAATCGGCGCTCGGGCCCCGCGCGCTAGAATCTGGCCCTGAGGCCTCGTTAATCGGCCGTCGTCACACGGCCCTGATGGAGACACTGAACACTGAAACACCAACCTTGGACGACGCGCCCAGAACAGCCAGCTGCTGGCGGCCAGCCCGCGTCCCGCCTTGGCCAACGCCAAAAAGCACCGTCGTCACAACCGCCGCGGGCCTCCGCAGCCGTTGCGGGCTCGTTGCCCATCGTGCACAGCAACGCTGTCGAGGCAAGGGCCCGTGATTGCAGTACCTGCGGCGGCTTTGCTTGCTACCTGGGCGCCGTCCGGTGTAACGTGGCCAGCGGCGAGGTGTCGCTTGTACGGCCATGTCCCCGATCTCAACCCACTGCATTTACCCTGCATCCGGATCGTAGTGCCGACGCTACAGCTGCGCCGCTACCTCATGCAGGATCTGGCTGCTGGCTTGCGCAGCTGTCATGGTCGGAGTGCCCCAGCGCCGCCAGATCTCCCTAGACTGCTTTCACCGATATGCAGATCGCTTTACGCCTAAAGGATCGGTCCAGCCCATGCATCCCTGCCCTGTCAGTCGCCAGGATCCCGACACGCGCGCCGTGGCTTCAGGTGCCTGGCAACACCGGTTTGACAATCGCCTCCAGCAGCCAGGGAACAGGCCACAGTCACAGGGCGCCGTACCCTCCGGGTTTCTCAAGCCCTGTGCCTACCCTAGATTGCTCATGGTCACGACTCAGGCCTTGCACCGTGTGCGTCCGCTCCAACGGGGGCAAAACCCACCCGCGTCCATGTCAAAACCCTGTATCCACACGGGAAGGCTTGATTCACGCAGACGACTACTACATGTGTGCTGGCGCATTTTGAAATGCGCCAGACTAGTCTGCGGCTCGATTTGGCTCCATTACTTAGTTGCGTTATCACAAGCCGTGAACACCTGAGCAGATGATATACTGCTCTTTTGCCGGCTGGGGTCCCCAATTACAAACGCGCCGTCTGCTCGCCCACCTCTTTCTCACTCAGACCCTGTTCCCTACTGATACGTGTACCAACACGGATTCAATTGAGAAGGCTCTGCCCATTCTTCTCGTACACAATTCTTCACCACCATGCCGCCATCAAGGCCAAAGCCATCTGAAATCGCGGCCGAGGCGAAACGTGTATGGATGCCACATATCTGGAAAAACTACATTCGAGACTCAAAAACGTCATACCTCTATCCCGATGCAACACAAATCAGAGTCAACATCGACAAGCGGTCATCACAACGGACTAGGGTAGCGGTCATGGAAGGTGACCCGGTCAACTACGCTCTGGGCTGGTACCAGAGTGCTGTGAATGCAGACCCAGACTGCAAGAGAATACCAGTAGTCAATGTAGCGAACGAGAAGCGTGCCGGAGGTGACTGGGAGTCTGGCTTGATGGCTCCTGAAGAGTGTTTCGCGCGGCGGAGCAACCTAGTGCATGCTCTCACAATGCCTTGGAACGCACAACTGGGAAGAGAAGAAAACTTTTACCCAATACCACAACGCGGTGGTATATACTCACCTGAAGTTTGTATGTTGGCAAGAATGAACTCTGTAGACACCGACTCCGTGTACTAACCAGCCATAGACGTCTTTCGTGGAGGTCCAGACCAAGACTATGCCACATTCAACGAGATCGCCTCGCTCCCCGTGATTTCAGTAGCACCAGTACGAAGGCCAAAACTCGACGAGAGTGGCACAAAGTACTCATTTGCACAAGAAAAGGAGCTGATGAAGGAGAAGATGCGGGCCGTCCTCCGAATCGCCTCCTACTGCGGTCACAGAAACGTCGTCTTGAGTGCGTTCGGGCTGGGCCCCATTTTCCGCAACCCACCGGCCGAAGTAGCGCGGATGTGGAGAAAGCTCCTGTTCCAAGAGGAGGAGTTTCATGGCGCATTCCAAGACATCGTATTCGCAATAGATAGTAGCATGGTTGGTGCGCCATCAAAAGGGTGTATTTCGGACGTGGAGATTTTTAGACAAGAGTTTGACCCAGCAACGATCTGGCCGACAAAATGGTGACCCTGAGCGAGACAAGACCAGGGCAAACCGAATTTATTTTTCGGTTATATGGGATTGAGACCATGGGGGACTGTGAATGGAGCTACATGTACACAAAACACACATACACACACAAGGGAAACTGAAACACAAATGTCTGTCCCTCTTCCGCGATTTGTGAGGGGTATCCACCTTAAGTGATGTCATCAAATGGTGGGGGCAGATAACCGAGAATCGTTAGGGCGCGATCTTGCATCCCGAAAGTCTAATAAAGTTGGGGCCGTCGATACAATCACAATCAAACACGACCAATCAATATGAAAGAGGCACACTTTGTAGTCAAACTGCCAAAAACAAAGACGGGCGAATCCTTCTGTGTGAGTGTTGCTCCCGGTGCGTGAACCTGTGGATTTTCTCTCGGTAGTAAACTTGCACACTTGTCATGTACAGTAAATGAAGCCGATGCAAGGACGGCGGCATTCGGCATTACTACAGCTGGCTACTTGCCCATGTGTAGCAACCTCACGCGCGCTTGCATGTAGATTAAACCATATAGGATATGGTTGGTGTTTGTAGACGCGCAACGCCGCCCAGGGTCTGCATTACCCAGTCTGTACGGGAAAAGGGTATTTGAGATAGGTCAAGAATTTGCCGGCATGCCGCGCACAAGAAGCGCTGCAGATGGCTCGCTTGAGTTTCCTGTGGCACGCCGTGTGCAGACTAGTATCCTCACAAGACCGTTCGGCGCTCTCGCGAGTAAAGTCTATCCGCACATCCGCGATTCGCTTCCAAACTCTTTGCGTCGAGTGAGGCAAGGACATGCATGGGGGGGGGGGGGTTAGATCTTTGGTACCACCGGTGGTGAGACGCTGTACCCCTTTGAGAGTCCTACGTATGCAATGACTTGTCCGGAGCATGCTTCCGTATTCGTGTTCGAGGTGTTGATGTGGCAGTACCGGAGCCGAATTCGCAGATCGGCATTTGCCGGGTGTCGACTACCGGGTTTTGCAGTCACGAATCACAGGCCTTTTGTTGTTTGGATGATTCGTGTTTCTATAAGCACGCTCATGAGCTGACTCTATCATTACAGCTGCCGCCTCTATGTCGAGGATAGTATAATATACATATTGTACAAAGTCGTGAATCTACAATCCTGGAAGTTCATTTGGAGCTTGGGAGAGGTAGTTGAGGTGCGACGATTTCGCCTCCTTGCTGCTCGATCTTCTTTATGGTTTGCTCTCGTTGGTAGTTGACGACTCTTTGCTTCTTGAAGTACTCAACCTATTAGCTGTTAGCCTAGACTTGTTTTCCGGTTCTCTCCCATGTCGATCCATCCGTCTTGACAGCTTTGGAATAGACAGCCCGGGGCCCAGGTAGCTGCTATGTGCTGTTTTGTGGCATGCCGAGCGCCGAAGCTGGCATCAGGTGTTCCACTTACCCAACTGTGTGCACAATTCTTCTCGAACTCTTGGTCTAACTGCCCGCAGAAACTTGCGGCATTTTCCCTGCCCTTCTTTGTGTTGATACTGTCCAGCACGTTGTTCTTATCGAGACATTCGAAAAAGGCATCGCGTGCTGCGTAGCACTGCTTTCGATTTGATCTTGAGGGAGATTCGAATGCGCCGCCTGCGGTCTTCTTCACTCCAGAGTCATCTGTTGAGCTGGAGAACCAACCCATGGTTGTGCGGTGCGGTCGGTATATGCAATCGGTGGTGGAATAAGCGGCGAATTGGCAACTGTCGCAAATGTTAGCATTACGCAAGTTAGATCTTGGCACGGTCCTCTCGGCTGGGGAAATACACACGCTTTTCAAGGCCTCAGATAAGCTGCCTCAGACCGTTGTTACGCTCACAAGAATATTGACGTGAGCATGGTCAGAGCATTGAATTCATCATGTCGCTTGGCAAAGGTGAGCGGAGATTACGTTTCGCCGAGGCGTACGGAGGCCAGGAACGTGAACAGGCAACCTTACTCCAAGGCAACCCACGTTCTACAATTCCCCCCATGCTCATACCATAGCGCATCGCGCGCGCCTTGATGCCTCGTCGACGCCGCCCTCCTCGACCTGGAGCTCTCGCTGACCTGTCTCCAACGCGAATCCTTTCCCAGATCATCCTCCTCCAACTAGCATACTATGCGTGCGCCGCAGTCCTTATTGTCTTCACTGCGCTGGTAGCAGGCAAGGAGGTTAGTGTAGACCTTGTGTTCAGCTGGCGCGCTCTACGTGGCGACACCACGGTTGGATGGACACTTGGGCTGGTTTGGGTGCTGAACAGCCTCACCTGGTGAGCACAACGATAACCACACTCGTAATATCGGGCACAATTAACGTAGAGCAGTGCTATATTCATCTTGCTCCTCATTGCGCGATCGAAACTAGTACTTGATTTCGCCCTGACCGTACACTTCATCCACCTCCTCGTTACCTCCTTCTATTCGCATGCGATACCTGCGAACTTGTTCTGGTGGGCGCTGCAGATGTGCAGTGCAACAATTATGACTTCTCTCGGCGTATGGGCGTGCCAGTGGCGCGAGTTGAGGCCCATTAATTTCGGTAGCAAGACACCCGCTGCTACATTACCAGCTGCGGACGATGAAGCTGGGGAAACTCGGGGTAGAGGGAGGGGCAGAGGACGAGATGGAGCTGGCGAATATGAGATGGTCGGCATGAATGGAAGCGGCAGCAACGTCTGACCATCCTTTCACGTTGCATACCCTGGCGTGTTGCATACCCTGGCGTTAGATATTGTTTTTTTTTAAGTACGAGCGAGCATAAGCGCGACAACCAACGCAGCCCGCCGTAATATACCCTTCTTTTCGACATACTCTTCAGTCCAAGAATTTGCTACTTTCAATATCACCAGCACTCGTAAGCGCCCACCGCCACCCCTCCCAGGAACCACTTCGAATCGCTCTTCTCAAACTCAACTATACCATCACGAAGGGAAAACTCCGACCAAGACCTTCGTCCCATTGCCTCTTTTTCGTGTGTATGCATCCTCGGCTCCAATCGACACACGATGCCTTCAAGCTTTTCTAGTGGTATCGCTTGTCCCATTCTGTTGGAGGCTGTTAACACCCTCATCATCTTTGGGTGAACAGGTAAGGTCCTGCCTATCCGTACAGTCAACATCGCATCTTCGCCTCAGACTGCAATCTGTATACCTGACGGCATGCGGGTTCTCAATGGGATCTCGATTGACTTCTCCCCATCGTCCCCATGCATCATGTACCCCAACATGACACTTCCATCGTATGAGTCCACATCTAGTTGTGATCGTTCGCTAGATGGTAAAAGAGGTTGTTGCTGTTGATCAGCATCTCGGGATATGCTAAGCGCCGAGATAGCCTGACATAGAACGAGACAGCTCAGAAGCCACTGGGATAGCATGGTCGCGATGATATTTGATACTTAAAACATCCCGCTGAGCGCAAGGAAAGACAACGACTTAAGTATATATCGGAGTTCCTCCGGGGAATGTACCATATGTGCCCAGCAGCACAGTGAGGATAATCTACCATATAATTGCAACCGCTATACCAAGGCCGTCTCGCTGCAACTAATCAATCCGCGACAGATTACTAATCTCCGTACTGTAACAGCAGCTGATTGCGCACCAGATGGTTGAAAATATAACCTGATGTTAGAGAAAAGCCGATGTAGTTCATGTGTTTCATTATGCTATGGTACAAGCCCTCTGCAATGCAACACATCAGATGTAGCAGTCCTTACCATATCCTTGTAGCCTGATTCACCACGGGCATGCCCCGCTTCGAGAATGTCTTGAGAACCAGAAATCTTATAGACTATAGTCAGAATTGCGTCTTCCCATTCCGTTGTACCTGGGAAAGCTGTAGGTAGCACCACCAGGGCAGGTTAGCGTTGGCACGTGATACACGAGCGTTCGACCACTCACGATCCCTGACGTCTATCATGGAGCCTCTCCTACACCACACCACATTGTGCGATCAAGACATGACAGCTATGAACAAACCGCGGCAAACTTGACTGCGAGAGTTTGACAAGCATGGATCCTAATAATCAATACTACAATCAATGGCTAGCAGGCCAGCAATCAGGCAGTAGGCGATTCTTACCCGTCGCAGGGACATTTGCAGAAGACCAGCCACATTTGGCTAGACCACAACCGCTCAACAATAGACACCCATTCTCAGGACAATTCCCTCAAGGTCCACAGTTTGTTCAGCCCCAGCAAATCTTTCAGCAGCCTCAACCGCCTCAAAGTCAGGCTGCTCAAATTCCGTTAATTCCACTCAGTGCAGTGGAAGAACTGCAACCGCCCAATCCCCTCACTTCAGGTGGTTTCCAGGATCCCTTCAATCGTGCATATGCAGCAGATGGCCCCGCAGTCTTTGAGGGCTTTATTCCAGCCCCTGGACGGGAAGATGAAGATGACTATTCTAATCTTGCCAATGGACGGCGCGATTCGTTCCGAGCAGATCGAGGCTTTGAGAGCTCCGACGAAGAGGATGAGGTGGAGCGTATGCTTCGTGAGGCCGAAGAGGAAGAGGAGCTTCGACAGATTGAAGAGAAAGACGATTCTGAAGTTGACGGTGACTACTCCTCGGAGGATGCACAACATGATGAAGGTGACCCAGACGAGATGGAACTGCTAGAAGACTTCGAAGATGAAGAGGAGCGCGTTAAGTACAAGAGGAGTAAATCTGCGGCCCGTGGCCTGCCAATTGCCAGAGGTCAGATGAGTACCAGGGGAACCTCTAGCACTAGAAGTACGCGTGGTGGCAAGCGAGGTAGACCCCCAGGACGAGGCAGAGGCGGACATCACGGCTCTGCTTCGACTCGCGGCGGAAGAGGTGGTAAACGTGGTAGACCGGCAGGCTCGCGGGGACCTCGCCGCGTGGCTGACCCTGGTGGAGAGTTCAAAGAACTACAGAGGCAGGCAAACGAAAGATTCATCGCAAAGGATTACGAGACCGCATTGGGCTACGCACAAAAGGCTATACAGCTAAACCCCGAGATTTTCGATGCCTACAACATCACCTCGGAAATCTATGCAGCAATGGGTGAGGAAGAGAGTTCCATTGCAGCTCTGATTGCCGGTGCACCCACCAAGCGTGATGCTGGGTTGTGGCATTTCATCATCGAGCGCATCAACAAGCTCGATCCCGCACGATATCCTGACTATAGCGAGACGGCCAAGACTTCTGCGGTACTGGCATGTTTGAACCAGATCATCCTCCTGAACGACAATTATGAAGCAAGAAGTCATAAACTCGAAATCGAAGCACGTCTCGGACATGCTTCCAAGTGCATGGTACTCGGTCTCAAGATGCTGAAAACGCGTAAGGAGCAGGATGAAGATCCCGACGTCGAAGTCTTGAAGATCATGGCTATGATGGGCACGTCAACTCCTCGACAAACGAGGATGCATCTTGACAAGCTCATGACAAGCTTCGACGAAGCCATTGAAGTTTTCACAGATCCAGATCGAGATCCAGCTGATAACGATTTCGACTGGGAGATGATCAACATCTACCTGGACCTCTTAGATCGAAAAGGTGATTACAGCAGAGGCATAACGCAGCTAAGAAGATTGGCCAGATGGAAACAGGGAAGGCGTGAAGAAACGTACTGGGACGATGAGAAAGATGACCGCGAGTTCGATATCGAAGACGAACCGCGGCGGGTTGCGGTTTCTCAGTTCCGACGCAAATCGCAGGACGCAAAATATGGCCAGACGCTACCTCTGGAGATCAGAATCAAGCTGGGTCTATTTCGTTTGCGTCGCAGTGCTGATGACTTCTTGGAAGCTATGGTACGTCTCTTATTTAATACTTCGTCATCCCTTCTGACAAGGCCAGCGCCACTTGGAAATGCTTGAGCCTGACCGGCATGGCCCAGAAGCTCTAGTCTGGGACTACGAGGATCTTTTCCGTATCATCGCCGACGCTCTTCATGCGACAGGCCACGACAAGGATGCTCTGCGTTACTATACCCCATTACACGCCAAAAACTCGTCTGAACTAAACCTGATGAGCTACATTGGTCTGCATACGTGCTACAAGAACCAGGAAGAAGACGAGAAAGCAGCGGAAATTATCCCCATATTGCAAAAGTGGCCGGCAGAGAACTACGATGAACTTGCAGTTTTAGCCAAGTTCTTCGAAGACCATGAGATGTGGCAGGATTCTATGCAGCGTGCGGAGACTATATACCGTGACAAGTACGGCCACAAGCTCAAGAGATTGGGGTTCAAAGCTTATGATGAGATGAGAGTTTACTATTACAATCAAAGAAGACAAGCTCGTGGTAGATATGGTGCGAAGAAGAGGACAGCGAGAAGGAACCGTAAGATGATGAAGAAGGCTACAGCTCAGCAACGGGACGATGTAGACTCTGCACCTGAGACTGGCGACAAGGAACTTCCGTCACTCGGCCAACCAACTGAACGTCCCAAGACGGGGCTGTTCCGGACCAAGAGAACGAAAGCTCCTAAAACCCAGACTTTCTTACCAGTCGACACCATCTCTGAGCCAATGCCTGAGGCAGAACCTAAGCGTACTACACTGGAAGGTACAGACGTTCCATTACGCTCGATTGACCATAGATTCTTTCGCAAGAAGCTCGAGAAACTTGCTGCAGACTTCGCCGATGATCTCACCGCTGCCCGAGCTCAACATCGAGAGATCTTGTCTAGCTTCGATCGTCTGGAGAGATTGGCTGAAGCTGCAGAAGATGGCGATGAGAACGCCGTCAACGAAAGCATTTCCATCACTCGCGAGCTCATTGAAGAGTTTTCGACATTCGATCTCTTCTACTTCAACAAGAAAGAAGACCTCACAACGTACTTTCGGCGCATTGGTAGCGGTGACATATGGAAAGAATCTGCGCTCATGATTCTTGCCGTTGTTGCAAACAACGTCGAAGATGGCCAGACGGACCCAGAGCTGAAAGAGAGGCCTGACGCACCACCTCGAGACTTCTGGGGCATCCACTTCGACCGGTGGTGTGATGCCTTTGGGCGGTACGCATTGTTGCTCGCACGTGAGGGCGATGACGAACAATGTTTTGCTACCCTGGACATTGCGATCCAGGCCAATGTGTTTTATCGATCTCGGACATACCATCAGCGGCTACAGCTGTGTCGTCTTGCCTGCGCTCTGGCTGCCGATAACTCGAAGCAAGCTTCTATTGCCGTTCGCTGGCTCCTCAAGGAGTTCCCGTTTGGAACAGACCTTATCCGATTGTACAGTGCTGTCAACCGCCTGTGTTCGTTCCCAGAAGGGTACGCCACTGGCCCCGCGCACAAGGCCTTCATGCGCTACGTCAAGACCATGGACTACGCATTATTGAGTCCGGAAGCCCGCATTTGGTACAACTTCCGAAACAGCACGGAAAGTACAGGTGGCTTCCACAACGGTATCAATATCGAAAACGTCAGCAGAGTTAAGGATCATGATCCCGCACTACTCGCCTTATACGGACATATTCTCATGTGCGGTGGCTCCTACATGGCTGCCTTGAACTACTACTTCCGTGCCTACGCCATCACTCCCCAAGACCCCATGGTCAATATGTCGATCGGTGTGGCGTACATTCAACATGCCATGAAACGACTATCTGAGAATCGACAATACCAGATTCAGCAAGGTCTCGCTTTCACATATCGCTACTACGAGCTGCGTACAAGAGATGGAGTAGCGATCCACTGTCAAGAGGCGGAGTTCAATGTTGGTCGCATGTGGCATGGTCTCGGCCTTGTGACTCTCGCATTGCCAGCTTACGAACGCTGTATAAAGATGAGTGAGAGCGTGAGGGCTGAGGCCAAGGATCAATGCTCAGATGATGACTGGGGCTACGAAGATTTCGCAAAGGAGGCGGCCTTTGCGATTCAGAGCATTTACGCCATTAGCGGTAATGTCGAGGGCGCAAGGAAGGTCACAGAAGAGGTGTTGGTCATCGAATGAAGCCGAGTGAATAGGAGGGTCTCCCGCACCCTTCTGCCTTGACTTGCATGGCAAAGGTGGCGGAGGATTCTAAAACCTTAGTCTATATCTGCCCCTACTATAATTCAAGAATGAGGCGTCGTCCCAATCGCGTCGCTACACATGTCGCTAATCGCAGGCGCTAAACACGGCGTCTATCTGAGGTATTACACCATGACTCTCAATCGCTAGTCGACAACCACTTTGACCATTTGAAATCAAAGATGCCTGCATCGACCTGGTAGTTACACATACCACCAACCTCTCCGAAAATCAGGCAAATAGAGCCCTTTGGTGGTTGCACCACACCGGCACAACATCTGCAACACGTTTTTGCTTTTTTCCTCTTTCTCCGCCTCAACATAACACCAGAATACAACACGCCTCAACGCCTTACGCCTCATTCTGCAGACGTAGTATTTGAGGCCAGATGCTCTCCCACCTGCCTTGACGGAGTCCTCTCCGTTGCTCCCCTATAGGTTTCTTTGCCTGTTTGGGCGGGCAGAGGGAGATGCAAGGATGGTCTGATTGTCACATTCTCATCATCATCATCATTAACCAAAAACACAGTATAGCCGAGAATCTCTACGTTTGAATGGAATATATCATGCATTACGGTGTGATTACATGCATACTACTTCCCTTGTCAACCCTGCTCGACAGTATTAACTCTAGGGTACATTGCATGTATGTATGTGTATTATGAGACCTCTCACGTCATCCGTCCAACAACAACATCCAACCCCCACGCACCCTATTTCCAATGTAGAACAAACTCTAAACCACCACCTCCGCCACCGTATCCATCGTATTTGTGTAAACTACCCCCTTTAATTCCTTCCCACCCCCACCCGCCCCCCAGCAAAAGGTGAAAAAAAAACAATAATCCACACACTCCAACGTCGTGCAACGCACCACCAGAAACCCAAACTTGTGGACCACATTAAAAAAACGTCTTTTCTCGCGGCAGGCCCTCGAAGACCTGTGCGACTCGTTGTACAAACGCGCTTGTGATACTTTGAATCGAAACCCCACTCCCACTCTCCCCTGCGAAAACCATGTATTGAGCAAGGTAC
Source organism: Plenodomus tracheiphilus IPT5 (assembly GCA_010093695.1). NCBI lineage: Eukaryota > Fungi > Ascomycota > Dothideomycetes > Pleosporales > Leptosphaeriaceae > Plenodomus > Plenodomus tracheiphilus. The sequence continues at coordinate 268,768 of MU006303.1, forward strand.
GGTCGGTGTGGGACGAGCCGGGCCTGCTGTGTCTGTGTCTGTGTTTTGTGGTACTGTGGTGTAAGACTGGGTTTGTGTAACGATGAATTGGTTTTGGGTGGAGATGTGGGATTGAAGGGAGGGTGGTGGACGTCATGACTTGGGGTGAGGAGTGTGTTTGTGTGGGTTGATGATGGGGTGAGTGTTGTGGGTTGCGATGTTATGTGATGTGTGGAGATTGAGGCAAGGTGAGGTTTGAAAGGATGTATTTCCACGTAGGATATGTGTCTGTTTTTCGAGGAATTGAACATAAGTTTAAAGTGTGCGTGGGAGGATTTTCTGCTTGTGATGGTGGATGGTGAGATGGGAGATGTGCGGAACAAGTGTTTGGTGGAAGAAGCTGAGGCATTGTGTTCATGTTCTCGTGCACGGGGATTTCTACTACTCTGAGTTCTTCTTGGAAGAGTATATCCTCATGTCATTTCGTCAAAGTATATTTGCCAGCTCATGAAATAGTACTCGACATCTACTCGACACTTCACCACCAGACTCTCAACATGAACCCTCCATCCACCCTACTTCCCAACCCCCCAAACCCCCCCACCAACCCCAACAACCTTCCCCTTCTCCTCCAACCCCCCCAACAACCCTTCCACCTCCGGAACCCCAAACGGAAAACCCCCTTGAACCATCATCCGCATCATCATCGCAATCCTCTTACTCTCCATATTTCCCTGATTCGTCAACATGCCAAGAATAAACAGCTCATAAACTTCCCTCTTCTCCGCTAGCAAATCTTGCTGCGATTTCACCGCTGTAGCTTCGTGCGCTTGTATGGTTGCTAGCTCTTCTGCTGCTGCGGCTGCGGCGTCGTCGGCGGCGGTGCGGGACGAGGAGAGGCGTTCGATTACTGTAAAGGTTGAAGGTGAGGTTTCGCGGAGGACGCTTTTGCCGACCCAGAAGGAGAGGGCTTGGTGGACAAGTGAGTCTTCCATTTCGAGCATGGAGGAGAGTTGGGGGATGGTACGGGAGATGCCTTCTCCATTGTGCTTGGCGGAACGCTTTTTGGAGACGGTGGGTGGTGGGATTTCGGATTCGAGGGGTTGGAAGGCGTGGATGACGCTGACTTGCCAGGGAGTAAGGTGGTCAAAATCTTCGGTGCGGTCATCAAAGGTGAGAGTTATGTTGCTCTCGCCTAGGGCGTTCATCCAGCGGAGCTTGCGCATGCCTTTGATGCGTTCGAAGCGAGATTCGTATTCTTTTTGTAAGGTATCGATTTGGAAGGGGACGCGGAAGGTGTCGTCGCGGAGTAGTGGCCAGAAGAAGGAGGATAGGATTTGGGCGTTGAGTGCTGGGCCAACGGGTGGTGTAGTAGCGGTTGGCGTGGAGGGAGGGAGATTGGCGGTTGATCTTGTGGGTCGGCGTGGTGTTCGAGGCTGGAGATTGTCGGGTGTTTGCGGTGGTCTGTTGTGGTGACCGGGTGTGACCAGGTCGGTGGATGTGTTTATAGTAGCACGAATGGAAGCGTTGATGCGTTTCGAGTCGAGCACATCGCGCAGCATGACCTCACATGCTTGTAGCTTGTCGTCGCCCAATCGTATCTTGATGAGCTCCAGTAATCTAATCTCTTTCTCATACTCTGGATCTTGACAACGGAGCAGGTGATCACCGTAGATATTCTTCAATTCGTTGACAAAGTCGTCCCGATCCCACAGGGTCAGCAGGAACCAGATCACATCCTCAACCTTTGACTTCTTGTACTCTGGCGACGCATCTTGTGGTAACGGCTGCCAGTTCATGTCTCCCCAATTCAGCTCCTCATCCGCCTCTTGTCCAAAATTGGCAAAGGGCTTCGCCATCTCGCTGGCAATCTCATAGGATAATTCGCTATTAGAGGAGAACTTGCTACCCGTTTCATCGTTGAGATCGGTAAGCAGGCTCGAAATAATAATCCTAGCTGTATCTTCTCGGTCCTTGAGATATCGCCGTATAGGTCTCGCGACCCTCTCAAGCAACACTCCCTTTGGCTCCAACTTATGAAAAGATCGGATGATGGAAATGTACACATTCAAGATGTACGTCGTAGTAGCTCCAGGATGCAGTAGCCTTCTTGAAATCTGCTGCGAGAAGCTAGATGTGAGATGTTGTTTCGCACCTGCGACTCTAAGGTACTCTTTGATGTCAAGAACAGCACCCAGACTCGTGTCCCAGTTGATGACAAAATCGAACAAGTTGTCAACTCGAGCCCGCCCTAGTCGACCAAGAGCCATCTCTTGCCACAGAGATATCTCGGTCGGCAGAATACTACTTTGCTCACACCTGAGACACTCTAGCACCAGCTCTGCAAGTGGGCAGAAGCCATCTTGGATCCACATCCTCAGCTGAGGGACGACGGAGGTCTGCGAATACCAGTCCACCTTCAGGTAGTGGCTAGTGATGAAAGAGTCCAGTAGCTTATTCATGGTGTGCGCAAATGCCCTCTGTGCGATGTCACCACCAAGACCAACATTCTCCAGTCCTCGTAGCAGGGTAGTCATGCGCTGGCGGACTTCCTGCGTGTTCTCTGGCGTCATGCTAGGCTGCACACCATCATGCCGTGTGTATATCCTGAACAACCTGCATCCCGCATCATACAGCACATAGCTCAGCGTCTTCGTATACCGTTGTAGTGGCAAACAGTGTGCGAACACTGCATGTATATCTCGCTCAAATTTGCAACTCGCAACATCGGCTGCATTCGGCTCGGTGACTTGCGAAGGTCTGTTCGGTCGGAGTGTCGTACTACTCGCCCCCTGCTGGAGGATTGGCAGCAAATGCTCTTGGAACGGCTGCGAGTACAGAGTCTGCGCCTGTTGAAGTATATGCTGCGTCTCTTCTAGGACATCCCACGCATGTCTCAACTCGACCTGCTCCCCCCAAAGTTCTTCCAGATCTGGTCTGACGTTGCTTGCAAAATGCAGTCGACACTCGTTTGTATACCACTCAATCAGACCCTCCTCCTCTTTGCTATCATCGCTCTTGCCGTCGCCGAGTAGAAGATAATTCAGCGCTTCCTCGGTTTCCCTCGTCATGTGCAGTCCAGGCGCGATCGTAACGCCTTTGGGTAGACTCAGAAATCTCGTTGCACAACTCCATGCCGTATTTCGCCTGACGCCTCGAGGCTGGCCCTGTCCCTGCCCATGTGCTTCGATGTGCCGGGTGGCATATGGACTACCGAAGGTGGACCCTGGTGCAGTGTATCCAATATCTGGCGTTGCAATTGGTGTCGGCGTCGTATGCGAGAGGGAGAGGACGGGGAAAACGGACGCGAAGATCAAGGCGGAGTGTTCCATGGCGGGAGGTGCTGCGGAGCCCCACTATGTGATTGTGTGGGTGTCGCTGGTGGCCGGGGGTAGACTTCAAGGGTATGGTGTTTGCGAGAAGAGCATATTGGAGCGCTTCCAATGCGTGCTTTGTTCAGGATAGGCCCATGGTGTGGCAGCACTCATTGCGGCCTGCCGTTGTTTGCTGTTGCGACTGTTGCGTCAGTCGCGAAGCACAGACTCTCGAAAACGCGAACTCACGTGAACTCCAATTCATCCAGACTCGACTTGTGACTGACATCAATGCTACAACGAAGCCAGGCGCACTGTAATTGCACGAGCACGGTTGCCTACATACCAAGATCATGGCACATGGCCTCCAGACTGGAGGAAATCCTGAGATACCATAAAGTTTAATGCCTTGTCAATACAGGCAATCTAAATTTAAAAGTACATAGTCTGTTCGAACATAATGCCCTGGCATAGCCTGCAAAAACTCCCAGCCTGAACAATCCCATGACATGCCATCCATTAAATGATAATAATAAACATCGAGGATATCTCCCATATACGCCGTCCGAACACCTCTTCGTTTTCCCATGTGCGCACACCAAATGCAGCACGGTATAGCTACAGCAGCAACGAGGGAAGAAGAACGCCCATGGGTTCGATCAGTCATAACCCGTTACTAAGGCCTGAGTACGCCATGTCGGCGCCTGAACGCTTCAACCCGTTCCTCATAGAACAAAATCTCCCGAACCCTGAGCTTCGGTCCTCTCTGGGAGTCTTGCAAGAAGGAGTCATCGTCGCTTTCGACATCGGCTTCATCACTCGCTTCGCTTTCGGTTTCTTCACCAGCGGCAACCGCTACACCCTCATCTAGATCGTCGTCGTCTTCATCTTCAGTGGCCTCGCTCTCGTCATCTGATAGCATGGGATCGTGTGCAACGTAGCCTGACCCGCCCCCGTCAGTGTGCATACCATCGTGCCGTAAGTCGTAATTAGACGGTCGGTTTTCTAGGATTTCAAAGCACTTGCTCGATAAGCCCATGTAGCAAAGTTCGATCTCAGGTCGAAGATGTACGATGTCAAGAATTTGGTATGCGAGTTCTCGTGGGTCAATATTACTGCCATGTGCATGATCGGCAATGTAGGGGATGTAAAGAGAGCGGATGTGTGGGATGAAGGGCAGACGCTGTAGAAAGTGATGCTGTGGAATACATTAGCCAAACACAAGGAACTCACCCAGCCTGACTTACCCAGTCCTTGTAGTCAATTGATACTGCAAGTTCTCGTAAGCTGTTCATACGACCACTTGTGATGAACGTCAAGATTTCGCGATTCAGCATCCATCTTCGCCATCTTGAACTCGTTGTTGTGTGCCCGTCTGGTCCCTTCTCGCCACTGTCAATCATCAATTTCTTCAAACTTGCTCGATGTCTTCGCATAGGTCCTCTGTATATGGCATCTACGGTTACCGTAGACGAGTAGGATCGACCTTCCTGGAGGAACAGGACTTCCAGACTATTCGGCGCAAGCGTCTCCTTCAGGAATGATATTAGAGAGGGTGATACAGTGTTCGTGTGTATGCGCTTGAGATTGAGCTGATACTCAGACCTAAGGGTGTATGAAGCCTTGAACGCCTTTGAAGCAGATGGTGATCCAGGGTATGCCGATCGAGGCGTGTACGTTCTTCGCAAAACTTTCCAGAGCTGCTCATGATTGCTGCAGTGTAGGAGAGTCAGGGTTGATAGCATGGACCAATCGAATGCTCGGCGGAGCACAGAAACCGAAAGGGGGACACGTTCTAACTCCAGGACTTCCAGCTTCAGCTTGCCGGTAAGCAAGGGCTCCGCAGGATCGCGACCTGTGTCTTCCGATCTCGTAACTTCAGTAGGAGGCAGCGAAACTACGGGCTTCACCGAAGTGCTCTCCACATTTGAGTGTTCAATTGGCTCGCTATCATCAGTCTGGTGCTCGCTGAACAAGCTGATGCCTTCAACGACAGAAGATTCCTCCATAGGATTTCCAAAGTGATCGACATCAGGTTCCGCATCTCGGTCGTGCAATGTGAGCGATGCGATTGATGGCAAGATATTTGATAAGGCGGCTTTGACAGGTGTAGCCTCGGGGTGCCGCTCTGCGCTGCTGGTCCCGGGCTTCTGAGGCTGCGGCTCTTCTGAATGGCGCATGTTGTGGATGCGTCCAACAAGGATCCCCAGAATTCCTCCCAATCGCTTCTCGCCTATCGAACAGGTTGCGGTTGATGTCGTGCTGTAATCAACCTGCTGTAGACCGTCTCCCTCCCATACCGTCACCCAGTCTCGTTGCTGGGCATGAGGTGCTATACCAACACGCAATTCTCGAAGCTTCCGTTGCGACCTGGCGATTAAGATGCTCATCTCATCGAGATATGGAAGCTCATCGATGTCTAGTACACTGAGGCTTTTCAACGCTGGTATGGCTGAGAATGTGGGATGTTCAACGCGGTCCAGCGCAGTCATGCTGCTCGGAGAGAATGGCGGAATGACTACCATTGGCGGTTGAACCGTGCCCAAGCCACTGGGGATGGTGGTGTTTGGTGGTGGAGGTAGATTTTGGTTGTTGAGAATCATGGGTGGCGCAGGTGGTGGCACAGGCGCATCGATGGTGTTGTCGTGCCAGCGAATCCAGAGGCGCTCCAGACGGCATTCCTCGCAGTCGCTGCGGTGCGCCAAACTCGACAGCGCAAGCCAAACATCGCGAAGTACTCCTGTAGGCATGTCCCATACAAATGTCTCGAGGTTGATCATGCGCGCGATGGCAAGCGCGACCAGCGTTCCCAACATCTTGCCGCCCTCCTTGGTGATCATATACTCCTGCACCCATGGCTGGGGTCCGTTGCCAAGGGAGAACTTCTTGGTGAATTGTCCATAGTAGTTGCCAAACCGCCGTCGCGGCACCGGGTAGGGCGTTGGGACTTCCTTGATCTGGGCATTCGAAGTGTTCTCCTGGTACCTCAGGCGGGTCTGGTGGGGGAAGCAGTCGTCGCCCATGACCAGCGTGGCCAGGCCGTAGGTAAGGGCATCTACGCCCGACCGCGGCTCCGTGTGCGTGCTCTCATCTGGCCACACGATATCGAAGCGAGAGTAGATGCACGGGATCGTGAGGCGGTGCAGAGCCGAGTGGCAGAGGCAGAGCGAAGTGAGGTCGTTGGTGTGCGGCAGCTGTAGGTGATCCCTGTGGTCAGCCCATCGTCGGCCCACGACTAAGCGCAGCATCTGGAAAGCACGCGGGCGCAGTCGCAGCGAGAGCACTCACCTGTTGTATGATTTCTTTCAAGATATCCACGGGCAGGTCCAGTAGATTGAGCGGTGCCTTTGCGGCCTTCTCTGTCCCCTTTGGCGCCATGACAGTCTCAGCCGACCGCGGCACACTTATGTCGCTCGCCGTGGGCGCGCTGGTGCGCAGGCTGTCCGTGTCGCGGTGTGTCGCCATGGTGTGCGCGTCGTCCAGCGCGGGCGAGAGCGGGCGCGTGGGCTCCTCGACGGCGGGCAAGGGTGAGGCGGTCCTAGGGGAGCCGGGAGCGGCGGGCGGGGACGAGGCCATGGCGGTGTTCACGGTTCAGGTCGTCTGCCAGGGCTGTCTGGAGGCATGCAAGCTCCCCGCGGGAGAGAGGCCAAGCGAGCAGACAGCGCACCAGCAGTGCGGCTCTTGCGATTGCATGTGCGGTGGCGGGCGTGGGCGGGCGTGGGCTAAACAATGCCTGGGGAGTGAGTTGCTGCAACGACGACGTTGGCGGATCCGACCAATCTCCACGCCGGGAAGCGCGTGATGCGCCGTCGGCTGCCCAGCCGGACAGGGTCCATCGGCGGGTCGTCCCTGTACCTCATCCGCTTACACGCCTCACATTTCACTTCACCTTTCACTTGCAGACTCTAGATCTCACACATTGCACTAGGATTGCATTGATATCGTTCGTGGTAGTGGAGTATGCCATGACCATCAATGTAGTGCACATACTACATGGACCAAAGATCTACTCAAATGTCCAGTTCTGCCACTACGTCAGCCCAGTGCGGCTCTCCCAAAGAGACGCACCCAGGCGAGCTGCAGCAACTTCCTCACCGCGACGTTCGACTTCAACATCAAATAGCTTGATGACAAAATGTCGCGGGAACTCGTAGTGAGATTGAGGAGGTAGAGGTCAAGGCTAGCTTCACATGCAGGTATGACGCTTGGCTCTGTGCTGAATGGAACTCGAGGCAGCCAGCATCAGCACAATACAGTTCCTGTAGCGCCCCTGCAACTTTCCGTCGTATATGAAACAAGCGGGTAGCAACTGTCCACGGTGTAGTTGTACAAGCTCGTTGACTCTATTTAATACAAGTGTCTGCCTGGAGCGACAATGCATTCTGGACTCCGACCGACCACAGCATTCTCGTAGCAGCATCTTGTATGTTGTAGCGGCTTCGATAAGGAGCGATCGAGGGTTGAATCTGTGAGTCCATGCAGAAGTGATTCGTCGTCGCGAGTTGTATCTACAGCATCTCTACCTCATCTGTATACCAACCCAACGCTTCGCAGTCCAGTGCTCAATCACCTCTTTCCAAGTGGTTGTCACTCGCCATTGTCTTCAAAGACCAATTTCTTCGAGGTTTGTCACCACAGCCGTCCTGGCCCTTTCACCACTAATTCTCCAAATTAGCCGACTCCGCTACATTCGTGAAGCCACCATGTCTTCAAATCAACTTGACATCCCAAGCCGAGTGCCACAACGCGGACGAGAAAGCTCCACCAAATCCGATCTGGTCATGATCCTCGTAGGCGCCGAGCACAGTCGTCAAGAATATATGATTCACAAGGACATTGCAACATTGCGGTCGAAATTCTTCGCCAATCGCCTCAGCGGTCGTTGGGACGACGGTAAAAGAATTCTTCGCAGAGCTCGCAATCGCTCTCATGGAAAGAGGTAACGCTACCGATACGGATACGGGAACGAAAGAAGATGACGCTACTTAAGGAGTGATTCTGCGAATTAGTAGACATTACCACCTCTAATTAAGACTACCAGTGTACTAGATGGGACATTCTGTATATGCTCACGGAGAGATGTTTGCTCACGATAGTTGTCGTGTGCTACTGTCAACAAAAGGGTTAGCTTTCTACTGCTGTACAATTGCGACAAGATAACATAAGAAATGAACAACTGATATGGTAACCATCAAGAGGAAGAGCAGATATGCAAGTAAATATTCAATAGGAGAAGAGTGAAATGACTCCCGCCCACGAAGACAATCTTTGTATCATGTATGCCTTGGTGTTCGTAAAGACGACACAACAAGTTAATGTCGTCATAGGCCATACTGCCCAAGTGCCCAGATCAAGGACTCGTCCAACACAATTCCTGTAACGACATAGAGAATATCGCATCATGAAGCGCATGGTTTAGGCTACCGTCGACAAGGCTGCGTTCGGCCGCACTGTAACGCCAAAAAGGACCGCAAGCGTAGAGTGTTGTAACGGGCGACTGGTACGCTAAAAGGACATCCGCCACTAACGATCGTTGAGGCTTAAGAGACCCTGCATCTGGATAGCAGGGACAACTTCAACTACCTATCAATGGCGACATTGTGTTCATCCGTGTGTGAGTAGATGAGACATCGACGGTGAAACGAGCGCACGAGACATTGGCGTCAATGTGCAGGATCCCAGCGCCCCAGGACCCGGTTTTAGGCGAGGCGATCGAGGCAAGGGTGCTGGGGCTGCAATCTGTGGAGCATTGGAGATCGACCCCTGGCAGCATGAGCGCGCGTTTGAAGTCGATGCAATACGGAAAGAAGGATTGGATCTGGCGACAGTTTGCGGTGAGCTCGTCTGTTCTTGTTTCGTACACGGTGCGAAGTTTCTGCAGCTGGACAGTCCTTGGGATGGGCTGGCGTTGGTGGATCGCGATGTACCGTAAACAAGAAAGGGGGTTGTGGTAGATTGGCGCATGATGAGGTCACCGCCCAGCTAATTTTCAAGTTAAGGATTGTAGCCCAGCCGCCAGCTGTTTGCGGCAGGGCGCCGTCTCCAACACATAAGCATGTTTATCTTGAATTGCTCGTAAAGGTTGCTCTCCGTCTCTCGACATCGCGGCCGCTATGGACAAGTTCAGGTCGAAGACGCGTTCTGCGCGTAACAGGTTGGCTGAGGCGACATCTTCACGAAGCGGCACTGACGCGCTTCACGTGCCGCATTCTACACAGGCACCACACGACAATTCGAGCACGTTCGCTGTTAACGAGGGTGTCTTGGGGCCTCAGGCTGGGACAGCTGCCCGCGACTTCGCTGCGTCGAACAATGCACCGGAACAAAGACAACAACAAGGCCCAGTAGTCGACCCGCCCACTTCTTTACAGTCTTCCATTGATGCTGATGCACATGTACCAAAACCTTCCCGATATGGCGATCCTGCTTCTCTGGTCTCTCACAGGTTGGTTTGGACATAACCTCCACACGGAAAGCACAACCTCTAACAAACATTAGTACTCTCGCCGCTGCGAGAGCGAGAAGCAACTCGGCCCCACAACGTCGACCACCCGCAGGCATGCGACAAGCTAGCATAGGAATTCGGAGGCAACCCGCTTCCAATACCTCACGACAGATAGGCCAACAGCCAAACCCATCAACGACCCAGCTGAGTGCTCATTTGCCGGCGCTAGACGAAGACCATGCGTTGGGAGAAGTACAATCCACTAATGGGAGTGAGTCGACACTCACCGAACCTGGACCTGAGCGCAGCAGATTGAGAAAGGTCAAGAGCGCTGTACAGACAAGAATCCCCTTTTGGGGAAACAAGGATCAAGGGAAGAGCTCAGGCACAGATGCCACCACCGCACAGCAGGACGACAATATGTCTATGAATTATACATCAGACATGGTGGATGTGTTGGATACCATAGGTATGATTGAGCAGTCACAACCCGTGGAATACCTGCTTACAGATACAGATCCTGAAGTCGCCACTTTGACATCTCTCACCAATATGCAGAATTCGCTATTCATCCCCAATTTACCTTTCCTCAACCGTCGACCTACCTACAACTTGCGTCGACGTAACAGTGAAACTGAAGACGAGATCAATCGAATCATGGCAGCAGCTCAAGCAGCCCAACCAGAACCACCAGTCGGTCCCAACTTGAAGCGAACCGCGACTGGAGGCACCACTGCTACATTAATGACCATTGACTCACAGCTCAGCGAGTCTCGCTATGCAGTGCTACCTGACGGTGCATCTTTGGAGGGTTGGAGCAAGGAAGACAAGAAAGAAGTTAACGACCATGTGCGGCACATGTTGCACTCTAGGCGATCAAAGTTCAAGCGTACGATGAAGGGCTTCGGCCAGTATGTCAGACGACGTAAGTATTATCCTCGTCAATTGCGTCTACCATCGCTAATGTATCTGTTGACAGCCCTGGGGTTCTTGGTCACACTTTATGCAACTTTGATTACTATATTTGGTCTTGCATGGGTGCTCTTCCTCATCGGCTGGGTCAATGTCGGAGGAAAGCAAATCTATGTTGTCCACATCATCGACAGCGTCTTGGTCGCCCTATTCGCTGTTGTTGGCGACGGACTCGCACCCTTTCGAGCAGTCGACACCTACCACATGATCTACATTGCCCACTACCACCACTTCACCTGGTCCCGCCGAAAGAAGGAGCTCCTCCCCGACCTTAGCGACCACAACGATCTCCCCACCGGCAACGCACCAGTTACCGTACCCCGCACCGTGGACCCCGAAGACCCCGAAAAGCAATGGGAATTCACAATCCTTACCCCAAAGCAACAAGAAAAGCTAGAACACCACCAAGGCAAATTCTGCAAATCGCACTCCTTCTACAAACCCCATGAGACCGAGACCCACCATGCTTTTCCTCTCCGCTTCCTCATCGCCATCGTGGTGTTACTTGATTGTCACTCCATCCTGCAAATCTCCCTCGGTGCATGTACATGGGGAATCTACTACAAGACTCGCCCTTTTGCCATTACCACCGTCATTCTCATATGCTCCATTACTTGCAACGCGACAGCCGGTCTCCTCATTTGGCTCGGCGACAAGCGCACGAGGAAGAAGGATGTAGTGGAGCGCATGAACCGTCAGGAACTGACCGAAGAAGCGATTCGCGAGGTGGAGAAGAAGAAGCAGAGGGAGAGTGAGAGCGAGCGCGACGACGAGAGTGATAGGAAGGAGAAGAGGAGGATTAGTCTGGATGTGGTTAGGGGCAAATTTGGGGACAGAAGGGAGCAGAGTGCTTATCCTTGATTATAAGGGTGGAGGATGGATGGGTGTTTGGCGTGTCGTGATGTTTGGTGTGATGTTTGGAGTGTGTTGTTGATTCGGCGTTTGATGTGGATGTCTGTTTGTGCATGGACTCTTGATGCATATGGAAGCGTTTTGAAGCGAATATACCACTCGGAAGGAATAGCATATAGCATATAGTATTTAATCGATGACGGTACGATACATGTTTGTTTGTTATGAGCAGAGACAATCTTTCAAAGGCAATATGATGTTAACCTCGCAAAATGTATGTATGTACATGTATGTATTCATCTCATCCA